>JASANF010016449.1:0-15185 GCA_030248245.1 Trissonchulus sp. WLG1_4 | reverse complement strand
TCTGTTGTTCTACGATTCGTTGCGTATTGCTTGATGCGCGGACTATTTGTAGTTTTTGACTGCGCGGTCCAACTCTTATTCGCTGCGCAATAATACTGACGGCGCAGTGCGGAGTGCAACTCTAGTTTGACTGCGCCCGCGCAGACTATTTGGACTGCGCAGTCCAACTATTAATTAGCTGCGCAATCTTACTGACTGCGCAGTTTAACTCTAGTGTGACTGTCAATCAATCTAGAGTTAGACTGCGCAGTCATTTGGATTTCGCAGTCAATTAATAGTTAGACTGAGCAGACTATTTGGACTGCGCAATCAATCTACAGTTAGACTGCGCAGTCAACTTTCACGTCAGTTATGCGCGCGGTCCTTATAGTTACTCAGAGCAGCCCTCGCTCCGCTCGGACTGCGCGGTCCAAATTCGACCGCTGCGCGGTCGCGCGGTCCACCCGGGAAAATCCCGGGTGAATCCCGGGTCCTGCCCATGTATGTCTCTTACCGTTTTTTGGCGGGAAGCCAAAAACTTCCCGGGGAAAAAAAACCCATTTGGGGGAAAAAAAACCCATGTGGGGGAAAAAAAACCCACCCCATAAATCACCCGAAAAGTGTGTTAGCGGTAGTTTTTCAACGCTATGGCACGTATTTGGAGTAGTAGAGGCCCTTGATACCAAAACTATACGCAGATTTGCTATAGGGCCTCAGGGACACAAGTTTGAAAACTGCCCTTCGCAGCCCATTATAAAATTTTGAATTTTCAGATTTGAAAACAAAACACCATAATTTCGCCTGAAAACATTGAAAACAACTAAAAAGTTGTGATAACGCTTCAAATGCATGCAAAATTTGCACTTTATGGCTACTTTTTACGCCATCGACCCTCTGTGGGGGGTACCCTGAGTGGGTGTGACCACACATGTGCACCAAAAAAATTGGGGGGGGGGGGGGGGGCCGGGGGGGGGGGGGGGGTGGGGGGGGGGGGGGGGGGGGGGGGGGGGGGGGGGGGCGGGGGGGGGGGGGGGAGCAACTTGTCCGGAGAATTTTGCTTCGTGAGCCACCCATTTTGCTCCCCGGCCGCTCAGTTTACCTTCGTGAAGTACTTTCAAAAAATTCTGGGGGGGGAGCGGACCCTGTCTGGGGGGGGAGCGGGGTCCGGTTGGGGGGGGAGCAATCCCCCCCCACGCCCATGTATGGGTGTGACTGGTCGTGACGGGCATATTTTACTTTCGTTCGGTTATTTGGCGTTTAAACACGATAAATTAATAGATTAAAATTAAAAACGTACAAAAAACTGGCAATAGTACCAGAAAATACAACTTTCCACCCCAAAAGGACCTCAAAATGACAAAGTCCGACTGTTAGGCCCGTATTCCAGAATTCGATCGCGAAAGTGTCAGTTTGCGCATTTGTGCTAATAATAAACGTCTTTTTGCACTACCATGAGTCTTTTGGAGTAGCTACTAGGCTTTTCGACATCACCAGACCATTTTCAAAAAGTGGGTTTTTTTTCCCCCACATGGGTTTTTTTTACCCCGTCTAATTTCGGTCATGCCCCCCCTCGTACGAAAGAAGGAGGGACCTGCCACTGCGGTCATGAATAAAGGAAGGGTAGTCCTCTGTAAAAGTGTTTTTACATTTGAGCTCGCATCTCTTAGTGCTGAGAAATGAGACTCCAAAATTCACCTCTCTTGGAGCCATGTCGGGTCAAAAATGGGGGGGTCCAATTTTTGACTCAAAAAAAATACCAGCGAGACCCCTTTTGGATACCGCTTATATACGTTTGCCTACAGGGACTGTACTATACGCTGACAAATTTTCAGACCTGTACCACGTACCCAAGTTCCGAAACTGGGGTGGGTTTTTTTCCCCCAAAAAATGGGGTGGGTTTTTTTTCCCCGCCTGCTATAAGTACGTAGCCTGCAAGCTTGTCTGGTATGTAAGCTATCAATATTAATATATTATGGAAACTATATTTTATACACATGAGACACGGCTTATTGGCATTGCATTCTAATGAAACTGAAAGACCGTCAAATGCATGCGTGTGAAAAAAGTTCAGAAATATATACTGCAGTTTCAAATTTATGGAAGTCTTGGAACCAATAAGGTAAAAGTTAAGAGTTTTTAGAATTTTTGCCGGATCTGGAGGCCAAAAGCTATAAAGAGACCTACGGCGAATAGCTGAATTGTGAAAGCCACCCGTCCAACTTGTGCCTGTGTGTGTAATTTGAGGTGTGTTGGTTTTAGACGGTTGCGAATGTGCCATGGACGGCGGGGCGGGACAGGTCGGAGGTGCGTCGTCCGGACCAAGGCTTTCGAGAGATCAGTCCCCTGGCCTGGTCCAACCACCTCACCGTCTTCGCCTTCCTGGGCATCCCATACGCTGAGCCGCCCACCGCCAACAGGAGATTCAAGGTACTTATTATATACTCTGAGTGACGGTATTTTTTTAGACATTAGGATTAGGTATCGGATTAAGGGGGTAGTGTCGCGAAAGCAGTCGAATTTGCTGCACTATAAAACTTTTTCAATTAAAGATTGGTCATTGTTCTTTATACATTCTGAAAATATGTTTCAAGGCAAATATTTTTGCCAAGTTTCTGCAAAATTGATGCAGCATACAGTTAGCAGTGAAGTCGCAAAGTCGGAAAAATGACGTTTTGAAAACCTATTCACATTCGATAATTTCGTCACAATTAAAAAACTTTTTGCTTAGATTCTTTACCCAAAGTAAAAGCACATAGGCTCTAGTTTATGCACACAAAATTTAGTGCAAATTGCTTGAGTGGTTGTAGAGTAATGCCTGTTTGAACTGTGAAACTGTGCGTAACCTGTAAAGTACTCACAGGAATAATGATAAATTGTAAAAAATTTAGACACTTATTTTGAAATCAAAAGAAAAACGAACCTTCATTTTTCATTTTTCTTATTTGTGGCAAAAAATTGTGCGTCAAAACATTACATGTACTTCACAAGCTGGCCAGTCTCATATCTGGCTTGATTTTTTGAACTTTTATGTTCCTATTGTGTGATGTCTGGCTCACAAATGGTGATTGGTTAAAAATATTGGTAGATATTGGTAGTCTAGTGTCTTGCAGTATTTATTTGACACTATATGGCATTTCACTAGTTTCTCAGTGAACGTACAATTTCAAAGCAAAAAGTTCACATTTTGCAGTCTATGAGCAAAACTGCTTTGGCGACACTACCACCTTAAGCCTAAACATTATACACGACCAGTCTCATGATAGCTCAGGAACAATCTATTAAACATGCGTAAATGTCAGATGGATTTGGAGTTACTTTTTCTTCTATATAACTATGCATGAGTATATTTAGCAGCAAAGTGAAACCCTGTAATCGTGTATGTGTGTGTGTGTGTTGTGATTGAGTGCTGATTGCAGCCTCCCCAGAAATACACCCGGTTCCCCTCCGGGCGGTACGAGGCCAGGGAGTTCCGGTCGGTGTGCGCGCAGGACATCACCCCCATCCCGTCCCTGCAGTGGTGTGTGTGTGTGTGTTGTGATTGAGTGTTGATTGCAGCCTCCCCAGAAATACACCCGGTTCCCCTCCGGGCGGTACGAGGCCAGGGAGTTCCGGTCGGCGTGCGCGCAGGACATCACCCCCATCCCGTCCCTGCAGTGGTGTGTGTGTGTGTGTGTGTGTGTTGTGATTGAGTGTTGATTGCAGCCTCCCCAGAAATACACCCGGTTCCCCTCCGGGCGGTACGAGGCCAGGGAGTTCCGGTCGGCGTGCGCGCAGGACATCACCCCCATCCCGTCCCTGCAGTGGTGTGTGTGTGTGTGTGTTGTGATTGAGTGTTGATTGCAGCCTCCCCAGAAATACACCCGGTTCCCCTCCGGGCGGTACGAGGCCAGGGAGTTCCGGTCGGCGTGCGCGCAGGACATCACCCCCATCCCGTCCCTGCAGTGGTGTGTGTGTGTGTGTGTGTGTGTGTGTTGTGATTGAGTGTTGATTGCAGCCTCCCCAGAAATACACCCGGTTCCCCTCCGGGCGGTACGAGGCCAGGGAGTTCCGGTCGGCGTGCGCGCAGGACATCACCCCCATCCCGTCCCTGCAGTGGTGTGTGTGTGTGTGTTGTGATTGAGTGTTGATTGCAGCCTCCCCAGAAATACACCCGGTTCCCCTCCGGGCGGTACGAGGCCAGGGAGTTCCGGTCGGCGTGCGCGCAGGACATCACCCCCATCCCGTCCCTGCAGTGGTGTGTGTGTGTGTGTGTGTTGTGATTGAGTGTTGATTGCAGCCTCCCCAGAAATACACCCGGTTCCCCTCCGGGCGGTACGAGGCCAGGTTTTTCCTGTTGGTGTGGGGTTTTGACATCTGCTCTTTCGCGTCCCTGCAGTGGTGTGTGTGTGTGTGTGTTGTGATTGAGTGTTGATTGCAGCCTCCCCAGAAATACACCCGGTTCCCCTCCGGGCGGTACGAGGCCAGGGAGTTCCGGTCGGCGTGCGCGCAGGACATCACCCCCATCCCGTCCCTGCAGTGGTGTGTGTGTGTGTGTGGGTGTGGGGGTGTGTGTGAGTGTTGATTGCAGCCTCCCCAGAAATACACCCGGTTCCCCTCCGGGCGGTACGAGGCCAGGGAGTTCCGGTCGGCGTGCGCGCAGGACATCACCCCCATCCCGTCCCTGCAGTGGTGTGTGTGTGTGTGTGTGTGTGTGTGTGTGTGTGTGTTTGAGTGTTGATTGCAGCCTCCCCAGAGGTACACCCGGTTCCCCTCCGGGCGGTACGAGGCCAGGGAGTTCCGGTCGGCGTGCGCGCAGGACATCACCCCCATCCCGTCCCTGCAGTGGTGTGTGTGTGTGTGTGTGTGTGTGTGTGTGTTGTGATTGAGTGTTGATTGCAGCCTCCCCAGAAATACACCCGGTTCCCCTCCGGGCGGTACGAGGCCAGGGAGTTCCGGTCGGCGTGCGCGCAGGACATCACCCCATCCCGTCCCTGCAGTGGTGTGTGTGTGTGTGTGTTGTGTGTGTGATTGCAGCCTCCCCAGAAATCACCCGGTTCCCCTCCGGGCGGGGGTGAGGGGAGGGAGTCCGGTGCGGCGTGCGCGCAGGACATCACCCCCATCCCGTCCCTGCAGTGGTGTGTGTGTGTGTGTTGTGATTGAGTGTTGATTGCAGCCTCCCCAGAAATACACCCGGTTCCCCTCCGGGCGGTACGAGGCCAGGGAGTTCCGGTCGGCGTGCGCGCAGGACATCACCCCCATCCCGTCCCTGCAGTGGTGTGTGTGTGTGTGTGTGTGTGTGTGTGTGTTGTGATTGAGTGTTGATTGCAGCCTCCCCAGAAATACACCCGGTTCCCCTCCGGGCGGTACGAGGCCAGGGAGTTCCGGTCGGCGTGCGCGCAGGACATCACCCCCATCCCGTCCCTGCAGTGGTGTGTGTGTGTGTGTGTGTGGGTGTGTGTGTGTGGTGGTGTGATTGAGTGTTGATTGCAGCCTCCCCAGAAATACACCCGGTTCCCCTCCGGGGGGGGGGCCCTCCGCGGGGGTGCGGTGGGGGGGGGGGGAGTCCTCGGGGGTCGAGGCCAGGGAGTTCCGGTCGGCATGCGCGCAGGACATCACCCCCATCCCGTCCCTGCAGTGGTGTGTGTGTGTGTGTGTTGTGATTGAGTGTTGATTGCAGCCTCCCCAGAAATACACCCGGTTCCCCTCCGGGCGGTACGAGGCCAGGGAGTTCCGGTCGGCGTGCGCGCAGGACATCACCCCCATCCCGTCCCTGCAGTGGTGTGTGTGTGTGTGTTGTGATTGAGTGTTGATTGCAGCCTCCCCAGAAATACACCCGGTTCCCCTCCGGGCGGTACGAGGCCAGGGAGTTCCGGTCGGCGTGCGCGCAGGACATCACCCCCATCCCGTCCCTGCAGTGGTGTGTGTGTGTGTGTGTGTGTGTGTGTGTGTGTGTGTGTGTGTGTGTTGTGATTGAGTGTTGATTGCAGCCTCCCCAGAAATACACCCGGTTCCCCTCCGGGCGGTACGAGGCCAGGGAGTTCCGGTCGGCATGCGCGCAGGACATCACCCCCATCCCGTCCCTGCAGTGGTGTGTGTGTGTGTGTGTTGTGATTGAGTGTTGATTGCAGCCTCCCCAGAAATACACCCGGTTCCCCTCCGGGCGGTACGAGGCCAGGGAGTTCCGGTCGGCATGCGCGCAGGACATCACCCCCATCCCGTCCCTGCAGTGGTGTGTGTGTGTGTGTGTTGTGATTGAGTGTTGATTGCAGCCTCCCCAGAAATACACCCGGTTCCCCTCCGGGCGGTACGAGGCCAGGGAGTTCCGGTCGGCGTGCGCGCAGGACATCACCCTCATTCCGTCCCTGCGGCGCCGCGAGCTGTTCGAGTGGGAGACCAGCGAGGACTGTCTCTATCTCAACGTCTTCACGCCTGCGGTCATTCTCATTACTGTCTTTTATGTTTTAGTTGTGATTCTGTATATACATTTCATACAATGTTGTAGTGGATTGGTTAAGTGGTCAAAAATGCTTTTGTAATAGCCCAGTTGATGCTGCCTCATTTTTTCATTATAGTAATCCCTGATTTATGATTGCTGCCGTATGTCCGTTGATGCGTCGAAATTGCTGAAAAGCACAATATCAGTTAATTCGATGGTGAGGTTTGAGGCGTGGTGTTTTAAGAAATTCACCAGCCATATGTCTCTGTGCCGTCGTGTCAGAAGCTGTCTCTGCATCAGAGGCTCATTTATGGCAGTCATCAAAGGTTGCTTTTAATGTTTCAGGTGAGCGAGAGTGTGATCGACACTGTACGCAACAACTTCCCGGTGCTGGTCTTTTTGCACGGGGGCAATTTCCAGACGGGCACGGCCAACGACTGGCCAGGTCACGTGCTCGCCAGCAAGGGCATGGTGGTCGTCACCGCAAACTATCGACTCGCCGCATTCGGTATGCAAACGGGGCTAAGTTTGGCCCAGTGGGTGTGTGTGGGACTGTGGGGGAGGTTGACGTTCAATCCAGGGGCGGATCAGAGTTTTTTTTGTTCCAAAATCCAAATTATGTTCTTTAGAACACCATTTTCTAAAAAAGAACAGCAAAAAATAAAAAAGAACAACCGTAGAACAGCCAGCTGCAGCCATGTAAAACCTCAGAATCACGTCTACAGTGAACCAAAATTGTGTCTAATTTCAAAAAATTTTCTGAGAACAGCTATATATTATGTTCTAATGGTCTCTCTCTAGGGATCTTAAAAGAGCGACTGAACTGAACAGTGTATTCTTTTCTTCAGTTTGCAGTCCTGCGAATTTGTATAAGACTAGGGTACTTCATGGTGTTTAGAAGCAGCATTTAACAGCGTAAATGTATATGGGGATTGGGTGTGGTACGGGGCTTGTCCCAGATTTTTCGAAGGTTTAAGGAGGAGGGGACGCGTGGTTTGACGTTTAGGGGACTTTATTGAAGGTACAAAAATACAAAATTTTCAGTGTGAAATTTTTAGCATAAATTTGTCGTTTTCCTCAATTTTTAAAGTACCGAGGTGCTCCTTCCTTTCCAAAATCCTGGCTAGTCCCTGATCTTAACACACCTTAACAATTCTAACGTATATAGATCGTCAGAAGCTAATTTGTGGAAACTACAGACTCCGTTGAAAACTAGCTTTAGCAAGGTGGTTTATATTATATAAATTTTGGATTGCCTATCAGCCAAAATTATGGAGACCCCCCGAAAATTTTTATAAATATACCGTAAATTTTGTATATACAATATTTTCAAAAAACGCCATTTCCACCCAATGTAGCCACAATTCTTGGGACCCTCTCCAACTGCCTTCTCGATTCTGCCATCCATTCCCCAACCTACCCTCATACATGGATAGGGCGTACCGGGGGAGCGGGGTGGTGGTGAAGGGAATTCCTCCAACCTGAAATTTTTTCCCACTCTATTTTAAGGGTCCCCCCTTTGGTTTTTCTTGCCCCCGAAAAAAATTCCCGATACGTATCCAATTGACCAAATTTGGCGTAAAAATCCAAAACTAAATTTTTTTCTGGGGGCTGCCGCCCCCAGACCTCTGCGACTCCGTGGCTTACTATTCCTTATTATAATCTGTCGGCAAAGTATGGTTTTTTTGCGTAAAATACTGCGTATTTACGCAGTGGACCGTTAATTTACGCAGTCAAAAATCAAAATAATTTACGCAGCCTTCATGTGCCCACCGAGCGGCACTAAATAAAACTTAGCCGGAAAGTTTTCCAATGCGTCTCCAATTGACTGAATTTACCCTAAAAACCAAAAATTCTCAAAATTTCGTACTGGGGGCTGATCCCCCAGCCCCTGCAACTTTATTGCCTTGTGTTCCTTACTAAATTGTCTTTCATGAAAGCGTAAGCAAGTGTGTATAGGTGCGTGCACCATCTATTAGCTTACTACGCTTTTATTAGTGTATGGATTTGGTTGTTTATCGTGTGAAAACGGGGATCATTTTAAAAAAATCTGAAAGTTATTCCCCCAGCCTGTTAACCAAATTGGGCTTAAAAATTGAATAATCTCCAATTTTTTTCTAGGGGCTGCCGTCCCCAGACCCCTGCGACTTTGCGGCTTAGTGGATTTACGCCTGCAATGCGTATTTAGGTGTTGAAATTGATACACGGTGCATTTTAACCCATTACAAAAAATCGAAAAGTCATCCCCCCGAAATTTGTTTCTGGGAACGCAATATTGTAGATGGATGTATGAATGGAAATTTTGGTTAAAAACATGAGTACAACGCCGTTTAAAACTTTCAGTAAAAAAGAACACTCAAAAATAAAAAAGAACAAGTTTTGAGCAGTGGTCGATTTGAAAAAAAAACCCTGGGACGGATCCAGAGGGGGGGGGCGGGGGCGATGCGGCCGCACCCCCCCCCCCCCCCCCCGAAGTTTTTCCCAAGTGAAATTTTACACAAGGGTCCCCCCTTTGGTTTTTTGTGCCTGGCCAAAAAAATTTCCGATACGTCTCCAGTTGACCAAATTTGGCCTAAAAATAAAAAATTTCCTCTTTTTATGTGACCCTTGCAACTTTGTGGCTTATATACTATTCCTTGTTACTATCTTTCGTCAAAGTCTATGCATGTATACACGAGTACATTATGCTGCATTTGCATGTCTACACCAGTATATTATGCTACATTTACTCGTGTAATACACTGACTTTACGTTACGACGTTACATCTTTTGTTTTAACTTTTCTGTCCGAAAAAATTTCTGATACGTCTACAGTTGACCAAATTCGGTCTAAAAATTGGAAAAATTGCCAAGTGTTAAAACTGCCAAAAAGTGTATTTTTAGCATTACAAAAATAGAGATGTCATGCCCCCCCCCCGAATTTTTTCTGCGCACG
Source organism: Trissonchulus sp. WLG1_4 (assembly GCA_030248245.1). Classification (NCBI taxonomy): domain Eukaryota; kingdom Metazoa; phylum Nematoda; class Enoplea; order Enoplida; family Ironidae; genus Trissonchulus; species Trissonchulus sp. WLG1_4. The sequence goes on along the minus strand of JASANF010016449.1, from coordinate 5,856 downwards.
CCACTGTCGTTTTAGTTGTTTTACCGTAGCAAAATCACATTTTAGTGAATTCGTTGTCTAACGTCAAAATAATATGTATATACTTCGTAAATTTTCCAGATTTGCTAGCTTCTAGAAGCTCGCCGGACTGTTGGATGTGTAATTTCCAGTATTATTTAGCCTCAGTTTCACTTTCTATGCTTCTCTGGGGCCGTATTCTCAAAATTACCTGCAGGTAAAGTTAGGCTAACTTTACCCACAGGTAAGGTGAAGGTAAAGTTAATTCTGTGGGTAAAGGTAAAGTTGAAGTTGAAAACAAGGTTAACGTCGACGGTTGAGGTTAAAAATTGACACAATACACTAACTTTAGATGGACTAAACAAGATAAAGTGCTTTTCTTGTTCGCAGCTAATCTTAATGTGTGAACCTTAGCTATCACATTGGCTTTAAGCATTGTTTGAGAATACGACTTTACCTTCACTTTACCTGTGGGTAAAGTTAGCCTAACTTTACCTGCAGGTAATTTTGAGAATACGGCCCCTGGTCTAAAATTTGCATTGTTTTTGAACGAAATATGCGAGTTTGTAACGTTTTCGGCAGTTAAAATTGCAGATATTTGTATTTTTACACATGTCACAAAATCGAAAAGCCATTTCCCGTCCGAAATTTTTTTTCTGGCTACGCTACTGAGATGATTTGTAATATGACCAAACAAATTTTCAAAATTTTAAAAAGAAAGAAACTAAAAAAAACTAAAAATTTATAAAAATGTCGCCGCCGCCCCCCCCCGAAATTTCATCCTGGATCCGCCACTGGTTCAATCCCATTTTACCCTCTGATGGCAGGGAGTCAAGTACACCGTAGGGGCCCCCATTCAAGTGGTCTGGCATTTGTTGTGTTTTAGGCTTCATGTGGCTTGGCACGGGCGCGGTGGGGAACTACGGGCTGCTGGACCAACGGCTGGTGCTGGAGTGGGTGCAGGAGAACATCTTCGCCTTCAAGGGGGACCCCCAGAAAGTGGTGCTGGCCGGGCAGGACGCCGGAGGGGCCAGTGTTGGATTCCACATGCTTTCCCAAGGATCCGCAGGTAGTATTCCATCATCACATTCTCAGGTCCATTCCACATGCTTTTCCAAGGATCCGCAGGTAGTATTCCATCATCACATTCTCAGGTCCATTCCACATGCTTTCCCAAGGATCCGCAGGTAGTATTCCATCATCACATTCTCAGGTCCATTCCACATGCTTTCCCAAGGATCCGCAGGTAGTGTTCCATCATCACATTCTCAGGTCCATTCCACATGCTTTCCCAAGGATCCGCAGGTAGTATTCCATCATCACATTCTCAGGTCCATTCCACATGCTTTCCCAAGGATCCGCAGGTAGTGTTCCATCATCACATTCTCAGGTCCATTCCACATGCTTTCCCAAGGATCCGCAGGTAGTGTTCCATCATCACATTCTCAGGTCCATTCCACATGCTTTCCCAAGGATCCGCAGGTAGTGTTCCATCATCACATTCTCAGGTCCATTCCACATGCTTTCCCAAGGATCCGCAGGTAGTGTTCCATCATCACATTCTCAGGTCCATTCCACATGCTTTCCCAAGGATCCGCAGGTAGTATTCCATCATCACATTCTCAGGTCCATTCCACATGCTTTACCAAGGATCCGCAGGTAGTATTCCATCATCACATTCCTCAGGTCCATTCCACATGCTTTCCCAAGGATCCGCAGGTAGTATTCCATCATCACATTCTCAGGTCCATTCCACATGCTTTCCCAAGATCCAAGGATCGCAGGTAGTATTCCATCATCACATTCTCAGGTCCATTCCACATGCTTTTCCAAGGATCCGCAGGTAGTATTCCATCATCACATTCTCTGGTCCTGTCCTCATGCTTGTCCAAGGATCCGCAGGTAGTATTCCATCATCACATTCTCAGGTCCATTCCACATGCTTTCCCAAGGATCCGCAGGTAGTATTCCATCATCACATTCTCAGGTCCATTCCACATGCTTTTCCAAGGATCCGCAGGTAGTATTCCATCATCACATTCTCAGGTCCATTCCACATGCTTTCCCAAGGATCCGCAGGTAGTATTCCATCATCACATTCTCAGGTCCATTCCACATGCTTTTCCAAGGATCCGCAGGTAGTATTCCATCATCACATTCTCAGGTCCATTCCACATGCTTTTCCAAGGATCCGCAGGTAGTATTCCATCATCACATTCTCAGGTCCATTCCACATGCTTTTCCAAGGATCCGCAGGTAGTATTCCATCATCACATTCTCAGGTCCATTCCACATGCTTTCCCAAGGATCCGCAGGTAGTATTCCATCATCACATTCTCAGGTCCATTCCACATGCTTTTCCAAGGATCCGCAGGTAGTATTCCATCATCACATTCTCAGGTCCATTCCACATGCTTTTCCAAGGATCCGCAGGTAGTATTCCATCATCACATTCTCAGGTCCATTCCACATGCTTTTCCAAGGATCCGCAGGTAGTATTCCATCATCACATTCTCAGGTCCATTCCACATGCTTTTCAAAGGATTTTTTTCCACACCAAGATCCGCAGGTAGTATTCCATCATCACATTCTCAGGTCCATTCCACATGCTTTTCCAAGGATCCGCAGGTAGTATTCCATCATCACATTCTCAGGTCCATTCCACATGCTTTTCCAAGGATCCGCAGGTAGTATTCCATCATCACATTCTCAGGTCCATTCCAAATTCAGTTGAGCGCATTGCATTTTGAGTAATAACACAATGCATGGCAGTTTGTTGTTGACTTGTTTTATTTTGAAGGAACCCAGTTTCAGCAACGCTATCAACACAAGTGTCATCCAGCAGACAGTCGACTAATTACATAAAGCCTACAGTATCGTTTATAGTATAGCTATGTGCACGTCTAGCTTCAGTGCCAATTGCCACAAACTTTGAAAACTGAAAAGTGAATCTTGACGGTTTGGTTGAACACATTTTCTAAAATGGACTAACTGGACTACGTAGTGTATCCTCCGGTATTAAAATTGGCCAAAGTTGCCCACATTTCTAAGGTTTTGAAAGTGAGTGATATGCGTGTGGACTTTGAGCTGAGTGAGTTGGACTAGTGTGTTGTTGTTGCAGATCTGTTCCACGCGGCGGCGGCGCTGTCTGGCTCGGACGCGTCCTACGAGAGCGTGATCTCGTCGCCCGAGCTGGCCTTCAACAACACCGTGCGTCTGGGCCGCCAGGTGGGCTGTGCCCAGAACTCCCCCCAGGCCGTCTGGGACTGCATCCTCACGCGCTCCCACGACGACATCGTCAAGTCCACCGCCTCCATGCGGGTGCGTCTAACCATCGCCTTCTGGTATAGGACACATCAAGGGGATTAGACTTTGGAAATGTAGCATATTAGAGAACAGCTAATGCCCTTGTCCTTTCCTTGAGCGATTTCAGAAAGACTGCATGGCCGAATCATCTGCCAACAATATGATCGTTGAGATCACCTCTAATCTAGATCCATTGCAAATGATTAGCTGAAACGCAGCTGAAATTAGCTGAAATGAGCAGCTGATGCAAATTTGTTCCTGTCCCCGTCCCTGTGTCCTCAAGGCCAAGTACATGACCCGGGCAAGAGTCATCATTGGTACTGACTGATGATCATTCATTAGCCTGGCTGGGATTATTGTGTGGTGTGTCTAGGTGGAGTACAACCGCTACGCGTTCGTGCCGACGGTGGACGGGCACTTCCTGCGCGACAACCCGGTCAGTCTGCTCCAGCGCAAGGACGTGCTCACCCCCGTGCCCTACATGACCGGCGTCAACCAGAACGATGGATCCGAGACCCTCCGTCAGTTCTCCACATACAGTCCACTCCAATCAACTCACAGGTCCACAGTTGGGGCAATATTCAGAGGGCACAATCCGTGCAGTGTCATTACTGATCTGTTAAATTTGTCACAATGGGAGTCTGTGAGTTCATTGGAACGGCTCCAGGAGTTCCTATCATTCATCTAACAGTTTTCAAATCCCTCGATGGGTTTGTTTCGTCAAAGAGTGTGAAACGCTGAACTTATTTTCTGAAACTTCACTTCACCTAATTTTTCATCATGTAGTTAGTATCTACGATAATATAAGATTTTTTCCGCGTCCCTTTTTGTGACATATCTTTTTTTACACCGGAACAAAAAGCACTGCTTATGAAGATAAACATTGCTTCGTGATGTCATGTGGTCTTTTACAATTTGCTCACTAAACGCCAACAAAGCGGCAAGTTTCAATCAACCTAGGTAAGCGTAGTGCAGTGGTCCCTTTAGTGTGTGTCCCTTCCCTGTGGATGGGTCATTTGGATAGACCCATTCCCCTGTGCCCAGTGCTGCAGTGTAGTGTTGTTTCAGTGTCCAATCGCCCCCTGGAGATCCTGGAGTACGAGGTGACGGAGTCTCAGCTGTTCGAGGAGATCCTTCGCTACACGCTGCACCACAACTACACCACCAACCGGGAGGCGGTCATCCAGGCCATCAGCTACCAGTACACCTACTGGCCCGACGCCATGGACGACCAGCGCATGCGCCAGCAGTTCATGCACATGTGCTCGGACGCCTACTACGTGGCCCCGGTGGTCGCCTCGGCCCGGTTGCACGCGGACGCCGGCAGCATGGTCTTCCTCTACGTCAACAACTACCACATCGGCACCATGTCCAGAGAGGACGCAGTCACACCCCACAGCCAGATACCCAAGTGGCTCGGTGAGCGAGCACAGCATTGTTTTCGTTTGGCGTGCTGATGAATGACGTATTGTAAGATAATAGCACACCGTTTAGGGACTGGTCTTCGGTGTCACAGGTCCCCGTAGTATCAGGGTTGGCGCGACAGCGCCCAACCCTAGAATAAGAGAAAATCCACTCAATGCGGATTTTTGAAATTTAATTTTTTAATAACTTAAAATATATGCAAGCGAATGACTTTTAATTTGGTGTGTGTATCCGCCTAGTAGAAGGCTATATGCCTGCGAAATTTCAGAGATATTGGTTGAGTCTAACTTGAGATATGAAAAAAAGACTTTTGCAAACTTGACACTTTCCGTCTTTTTTTTTTCAACAGCTCTACCGGACCGGACGCTTGTAGGGTTGTCATGATTATATGTTTTTCACATTTAGTTTGACCAAAGTTGCAAAGTGACGGGCCACTTTTTTCAATTTCGTCCCCTTTCGGTCTCTGCTGGGAGGGGGGAAACCCCTTTTTTGGGGTCCGAAAAAAATCAAAGTCCGAAAAATTTCTAGCCAACTTTTGAGAAGTCACGCAAGTGAGGTAGCCTCCATCTCTTGCATACAGGGTAGTGTAGTGGTGCTATAGTGCATCTGCCATTTTGGAGTCGATCGGGTAACTGTAGCGCAGGGGAGGGGGCTCGGAAGGTAATTCACGTGTATTATGGGGGTAGGCTACCTATGGGCAGTACAGCCAAGACGGTTATAGATGGAGGTCTGTCGTTTTGTATGCGAATATAAACCCATATACTGTGCATTGCAGGGTGCCCATAGTTTTGCTGTCAGATTTTCTTTGTAGCCAGAACTGGTACACCCCCCTCTGGCACCCTTGAAAACATGGTTTTTCGTGACTTTGTCAATGTATAACGCTTTAATGGCTAATCACTCGTGCTGTATTGTTATGATGACACAATAAATACGTACAGGGGTGTCAGTTGATATTGTTTGGTCAGCGTGGTGTATGTATTTCACTTTGGCATCCCAGGCAAATTGGCAGAAGTCTCAGGTCTCGTCAAAAAGTGACCAAGGTACTTTTGGGGTCGAAAAATTTTTTTCGAGTTTTTCATAAAATCTCGCTTCTAGGGGTTATTTGGGCCCCTGAACACGAATCTGGGG
>JASANF010016447.1:0-43225 GCA_030248245.1 Trissonchulus sp. WLG1_4 | reverse complement strand
AAACACTTGCAGGGGTCTGGGGGCGGCAGCCCCCAGAAAAATGGGGAAATTTTTTATTTTTACTTCAAGTTTGGTCAACTGCAGACGTATTGAAAATTTTTTCCGGCCGGACTATAAAAACCAAAGGGAGATCCCTGTGTAAAATTTCAGTCCGAAAAAATTTCGGGGGGGGGGGGGAATTCCACCGCCCCAGCTACGCCCCAGCTACGCCCCTGCTTAGCAGTGTATTAAGCAATCAAAGAGCGCACAATGCACAAAAGCAAGGAAGAATAAGCCACAAGGTTGCAGGGGTGTGGGGGCGGCAGCCCCCAAAAACAAATTTTTAAAAAAAATTATTTTTAGGCCGATTTCAGTTAATTGCGGACGTATATCGGAAACTTTTCCAGACAGGCCATAAAAACAATGGGGGATCCTTGCGTAGAGTAAACGACAGGCTACAAGGGCCTAAATAGGCCCCAAAGCAACATAAAAAGGGGGCCTATCCAGTCTACGACAGGCTACAAGGACCTAAATACATATGTGGCTTTGAATAAGATGGCATACCCTTTGGAGCTTGTACAATTTTGTGTCGGACCCACATACCAGTGTGGAGCTGGTTTTTCTGCTTCGGTAGCTTTTTGTCGTGATCTTGTTTGTACTTAGATTGATAACGTTTGTAACGCTCATTAATGGACTGTGGAAGCTTGGGAGTATCTGGTGGTACAGCGGCCAGTCTTGTTCTTGGGAGCCAGCCAAACAGAAGCTCAGCTGGAGATAAGCCGGTACCTCGATGAGGGGTGGTGCGATAACTAAAGAGCAAATATAGCAAGCCTTTATTCCACTCTTTTCCTTCTTGGGAGCTTGCTTGCAATCCACCTTTTAGCACCCGGTTAAAACGCTCAAACTAGCCCATTTGCGGATGGATTGTAAACTGCTGTTTTCTTATGCTTTATCCCATTTTTTTTTGTAAAAATTCTTCAAATTCAGCGCTGCAGAACTGTGTATCGTTGTCGGAAGTAAGTTCAGTTGGTAAGCCGAAACGAGCAAATATAGGTTGCAGAAAATTGATAACAGATTTTGAGGAAATATTACTACACATCCCAACCTCTGGCCATGTTGAGTAGTAGTCAGAAGCAACTATCAAGGATTTGGCATTGTGAGGAGCTTTATGGAATGGACCAACCAAATCGACGGCTATTTTCTGCCAAGGTCTTGCGGGTGTAGCGATAACTTGTAGTGGTGGTTTGTATACTTTCACTATTTTGTCTGTAGTGTGGCACACAGCACAGTTTCCGACATAAAGCTCAATGTGATAATCCATTTTTGGCCACCAGTATGATCGACGAACCCGTTGTTTAGTTTGTACAATACCGGGGTGACTTTCATGGGCAATCTGTATTACCCTTTTCACAAACTTTTCTGGCAGAACGAACCTATTGTCTCTTCTCAAAATACAACCATCAGCGAGCGTTAATTCATCTCGAACAGAATAGTATGGTTTAATTGTTTGGTCTAGCTTTCCAGGGCCCTTCCAGTCGGCTTCAACCATTTCAGCTACGCGGCATAAAGTAGAATCTAGTCGAGTAGCTTCTTTTATTACTTGCAAACTGATAGGCAAGTCTTCTGTCAATAAATGAATAGACAGTGCAGTCTCATCAGCTGCTTCAGTGGCTTTTCCGTCGTTACTTTGAAGTGGCAGTCTTGACATAACATCAGCTAAATCATTCTGGAAGCCGGGAATGTGTTCAACTTTATACGAGTAGTTCAACAGCTGTGCGTACCATCGCGAGATGCGCATGGGGCGTATTCCTTCTCCTCTGTAATCAAGCAGGGCTACCAGGGCTCTGTGATCTGTCTTCAGCGTGAAATCACGCCCCCACAAATATATGTGCCATTTATTGCACACAGCCCACTTACATGCCAGTGCTTCTCGCTCTCCCACGGAGTATAGTCGCTCGCAATCTGACAAAGTACGAGACGCTAAAGCTATCACCACTTCACGACCTCGTTGGATCTGTGACAGTGTAGCTGCGATGCCAACGGCCGATGCATCCGTTGTTACAATCGTGTGGGCAGACGGATCAAAGTATGCAAGAGTGGGTGCAGACTTAATCACTTCTTTAATTGCTACGAAAGTAGCTTGAGCCTCATCAGACCATTCGTATTTTTGGTCTTGACGAAGTAGCTTTCGAAGTGGTTCGATCACAGTGAAAAATCTTGGAACAAAACGCAACAGCCAACTACACGCACCAATTAATGACCGTAGTGTTTCTGCGCTGGTCGGAGGCGGCACTTCCATAATCGCCTTAATACGATCTTCTTTGGATAAAATTCCATTGCAGTTAACTTTATGAACAAGAAATTCAACTTCTTCTTTTTCAAAACTACATTTTTCTACGCCTAGTTGAACTCCGTTCTCCTCAAGACGTTTTAAGACTGCTCGTAAGTTCTCCATGTGTGCTTTTTTATTTTCTCCAAACACTATCACATCGTCTTGATAGACAACAACCCCTTTCAGACCAGCCAGAATTTGAGACATCGCTTTTTGAAATGCACTAGCTGATGATTTTAGACCCATTGGGAGCCGTTTGAAGCGATATACTCCTTTGTGGGTGATGAAGGCTGTTAATTGCCTGCTTTCTACAGCCAGCGGCATTTGAAAGTATGGCTTAGTTAGATCTAATTTTGAAAATAGTTTTGCACCGTGCAGTTTGGCAAAACAATCCACTATCCGGGGTAGCGGATACTTGTCGGCTACAACAAAATCGTTTAGAGGTCGTAGATCTATACAAATCCTTAGTTTTCTAGCTGTTGGGACGGAACCTTTTTTGACAATGACGACCATTTGATGTATCCACTCGGACGCGTCAGTCTTTTCAATGATATCATCTTTTTCTAAGCGGTCCAATTCTTTCGAAACGTCCTCGAGCAATGTAAATGGGATAGGTCGGAGTTTTCTTTGGACTGGTGTTATATTTGGCTTTAGTTCAATTTTATGTGAAAACCTTTTGAGATGCCCAAGTTTGTTGGAAAACAAGGCAGGGTATTCATTGTGCAGATCACAACATGTTTTCTGTTTGCTTGTTGCACAAACAGAAAGCGAGCTTCCCAGAATATTCAGGGGCATTTCTCGAATCAAGTCTAGGCCCAGCAATGCCTTTGTGGAATTAACTACATAAACCAAGACTTTTGCAGACTTGTTTTCGTAACGTACATGCATCTCTGCGCAACCACTCTCTTGACTGATTGGTGTGTCATCATAGTTTAGCAGTCTGACTTTGGCCGGAATTAGTTTTTCTTTCAAAATGCTTGCAAAACCACTTTTCTGGAACCAGTGTAACTGGTGATCCAGAATCAACAGTCATTTCACAGGACTTCTCTGAACCGCCGTGTTGTGACAACCAAACTTGACATGTGACGCTATTCTTAAAATCTTGATCAGTGATAATATTGAGCACTTGTACATCATCGTCAGAAGGCTGAGGATTCGACTCATCTAATCCGATTTCTTTAATTTTGTAACTTTTTCCTCTGCACACAGACCCAAAATGACCCAGTTTTCCACAGTAATTACACCTTTTCCCTTTAGCTCGGCACTGATCTTGTTGGCCAGCATGATGATCAGAACCACCACAGCGAAAACACACATTTTGTTTACCTTGGTATGGTGGCTTACCCTCTTGAATTTTGCTAAACTGTCTCTGCTTGACACCGTTATGAACATCGTAGTGTCCAGATCGCCGACTTGCACTATATCTGGGACCGTTTGTTTGAACTTTGTTAATGTTAGTTTGACCATACTCCGTTGACTTGACCATCTTTTTTGCTTCTTTGTTTGCTTTTTCTGCCTGGCTACATATTATCAATGTTGCTTCTAGTGTCAATTCGTCATCTGGCTTGGTAAGCAAACGTTCACGAAGACGAAAATCTTGTACTTTTTCTATAATTTGGTCCCGTATCATCTCATCGTGCAAGCATCCGAAACTACACTTGCTTGCTAGCTCCTGTAAGTCCGCATGAAAAGATTCTATGCTTTCATTAGGAGCCTGTGAGCGTTGACGAAAGTTATATCTGGCCAGAATTTTGCTCAGTTTTGGTTCGAAGTGTTGGCCCAGTAATGCCATCACATCTTCGAATGTTTCTGGATCAGGTCTTGGGCAGACTGTAATAAATTTGTTGTCCTTCTTTCCCAAGGCAATGCAGTAAAATGGCCACTTTACGTTCGTCCCCGTAGCGACCAACTCCGCTTACCACCATGTAGTTTCTGAATGTTCTGGTCCACAGTGTCCACGGTAGCGCCGGCTCACCAGGCGTTGGCAGAAATTGTTGTGGAGGCTGAAAGTCCATGACCCTCGTCGCCAGAAATATTATGTTGTATCTAGCGTACAGTAATCAGCTTGTCAAAACCAGACCATCATATTTAATCACTGTACAAAACGCACACCTTAACATTTTTCTTTAGTTTTTCTAGTCTACGAGCATACGACACTACAGTAATGTACACACAGAATATCACAAGATACGAAACTACTGTTTTTTATGTGAGTGTTCGATGTTTGCTATGAACGTCCTTTTTCTTTCAAAAAATTGGGCCTTTCTGGTTAATTTAGCCAATTTTTTGAAAGTAACGGTGTCAACGTGCCTTTGTTTTTATTCCAAATAATTGTAAGCATTATTCCGACTTCATTTAAGGTGGCGCTTAGGGGAACCAACTTTGGCGTTTACTTTTTTTCAGCGACATTTTTGACCATAATGTCTTGAAGGAAAGTTGTTCAGAATGAAAAGAGCTTTGATTTGATGTGCATATTGTGATAAAAAAATTTTTTAAAATTTTTTGGACAAATTTGTAGCCGTAGCAAAAAAATTTTTGTTTCAATATAAAATGATTACTCATATCAATGAAATATGCGGCTTCTTAGCTTTAAATTGACGTATTAAACATAAGAATACGTTGAAGCTTTGCTGAGTTATTCAGCCGTGAAAATAGCAAATCAAAAATGAAAATCCTAAAAAGCTGATAAATCTTCGAAAATGTCAAATTTTTGATCTAATTTCTTAAAAAATTGAGTATGGCTTTTGGTAACTTTTTCAACGGAAATATGCAGTCATAGGAAAGGTCTAATTTTTGAAAAAGTGAAACGTGTGGGCAAACCTTACATTTTTGCGTAGCGAAATCGACTACTTTTTTTGGACCTGGTTCCCAGCTGCCGATTGCGATCGAGTTGAAAATTTGCACAATGAAAGGAAGAATATAAATGCAGACGTGAAAGTTTTTCGATTTTCAAATTTTGGCTCGTAGCACTTTTTGTAGTCGCTCAAACACAATTGATTTTTCAAAAATCGATTTTTTGCAAAATCAAAAAAAGAAATAAAAAATCGAAGATCAATCACGTCTAGATTTTGGAAAGATCTTTCTATTGATACCAAGATCTTCAAAATCGGTTGAAGTTTCGCTGAGCTAGGTCAAAAACAAAATTAGTGTGAATAGGAAATTCGACATGGTCATAAAATTTGACACATTCACATTAAAGTGCTGAAAAGTATTGTAAATATGGTTTTTTGATGTCACTTTGATGTACAATTAAAGTGGTATTGCTACTTATTGCATGAGCTGAGCGCCAAACATGAGTTTTGTTGCTGAGCGCTACCTTAAGGTGGTAGTGTCGCCAAAGCAGTATTGCTCATAGGTTGCAAAAAGAGAGCTTTTTGCTTTGACCTTGTACGTTCGCTGAGAAACTAGTCCAATGCTATACTGTGTTAAATAGTTATTGGCTAAAACAAACCGGCACAAAAATTTTTCAAAAAATGAAGGCTTCTGGTCACGTGACGAAGATCGAATCTAATTGGCTCAGAGCTCGAGGCAAGTGCTGTATGTAAGCGCTCGTACCAATATCACGTAGGTTTAGTTACAGCAAGGCTCATCATATAAACATATAAATTTCAAAATTTCAATTTTTTTTTTTTTTTTTTACCATCCTCTCGACTACAGAGATGCTCGGAAACAACACAAGTCGATCCCAACCTACGACGGTCAGGCGGATCACCGTGGCAAAACAGCAGGCATTAAATATATACACATGCATGCAAGCTAATAATTGTGTATGTAGTGCCTGGCTGCGGGGGGCCACTAAGTAATCCGAGGTTCACGCATGGGGAGCGGAAGGCCCGGTTTTGCTGGCTGTCCCGTGTCGCCCGCCCCAGTCAACTGGACCCTAATTACCGTTTACAAACGGGCGTAATGTTAATCAAATCTTTCCATGCTGTTTCATTTCTGTACAAGCGATGTACAGGGCATAGTCAGAAACTGGGAAGGAGATGACGGCGGAAATCGATCTTGGAGTCGGTGAGTGTAGACTTTTTAATGTTAGTTTTCGTTATTTCTGCAAAGCATATATGGAATAACCACGTTTGGCTAGGCGTGGAAAAAATGCTTTTAGTCTCGTATTAAGCGGGTGCTCGATGTAGTGTTACGGATGCAGTAGACGTTTTATATCAAAGAATGACCTCGGAAGTTGCAGTTCCCTAGATTAGTGCATTATTTTTAATGGACATTTTTAGAGTTATATATAGATATCTTTTTACGATGTGTAAGGCTTATCTATGTAGATAAGAATTTTGGATACAGACTTGGATGAATTTTGGAAAGGTTAGGTGGTCGTTTTTGCTCTAATTCATACTTATAGTCTCGACAGTCTGACTACGCCCTGTTAAGGTCTGCGTGCGTGTGTTGAGGGGCCCTTCCAGTGACTGGGGCACCTCCCCGCAAGCCGGTTGGCCTTGGCGTAAGCGAACATTTAGCTCAATGAGGGAGTTCCCAGATATGTATATATTAATTAATATAATATTTAACTTACTTTTCCGAAAACTTACGATACTCGTTTTATTGTGAAAATGCCTGTAACTGACAAAACAAAAGCAAACAAAGCACGGATTATGCAGGAGCCACAATCAATAAACAAGACATGCGTAAGCGTGACTGTGTCAAAGCGAAAAATAAAACTTTAGTGGACGCCAGATGTCACTGCTGTAGACATTTTCACTGTTGTGTTATGGATATCTCTATACTAGTGAATTCTAAGCAGATAAACAGCAAATTGACAAGGTTAGCCTTGCAAAAGGAAAACAGCGATAACCATGGTTATGCTTATATACACTATCCAGCACAAAGAACGACATACCTAGCTTCTTCAACCTATTAGATATTAAGGTCGTTGTTTTACTTTCGTCACTGAGATCGCGAGGTAGCAAACGATACCAGGACATGCACTGAAACTATACACACACAAGCAACAGCGACACGTAAAATAACATGGCGATTGGTCAGCAATAAAATAACTTAAGCGTCTCAAGGGGAGGGGCGCAATTAAATAATGGCAAGCGCCAACCTAATGTGTGAAAATTAATTATACGTAATATAACTAAACCAAACTACACTAAATAAACTCACCAGCACCGTCTAAAAAAACTAAGCAAGCATGAAATAAACCAGAAATAAATGCATAGTAAGTGTATGTTAGTGCAAGCTGTGTGCGCCATCAGCTACACTCACACGGACTACAAATAATAGCGTCGTGCAGCAAGCAAGCAGCAAGCAAAATTAAAAATAAACACGAAAACCCTTCTTATTAAATGCACCATGCAAGGTAATTTATTTATATATTTTAAACAGATTACGAATGAAATAGCTGTTACTGAATCCATGTGGGTGTTTACAGGGGCACCCGGTGAGCAAAATTTTATGGGACCTAACTACGCTCACCTGCTTGAAGGAACGCACTGGCCCCCTCTCATTGCATGTACTACTTCAAAACAAAAAGTTCTATTTTCACAGCCTATGAGCAAAACTGCCTTCGCGACACTACCCCCTTAAAACGCTTCCTGCCCCATCTTTTAATAAAAATATAGAACCCCCATCGTCAGCCAAGCCCCCAATCTGATCTCTAGCCCCCAAAATAGATGTCGCCCCTTTTAATAAAAATCTAGAGTGAAATTATTGGTGTTAAAACCCGTATGGGGTGGAATAAGTCGGAAAAACGGCATTTTTTCGCCTAATGATCCGGAGTCCCTCTATATCCCCCAAACCCAGGGGGGGTCAAAATTGATCGCTCTTTCGAATAGGCTAGGTTAGAAGTTTGTGAGATGTAAGCTCTAGCTGGAAATCAAACTTGTCCAAAAATTAAACTTTACATGAAAATTTTTGCGCAAAATTGGATTTAGGTAAAAATACACCATGGAATAAAAACCTGCTGCTACCATTGAAAGAGCAACTTCTCAGCTACTAAATGCTGAAAAAATTTTGTAAATCGGTTCAGGCTTACAAGTAAAGTTACATCGGTTCAAGTTACAAAACTTTTTCTGACGCTTTTTCAGGCTGATTGAAGCGTTAGAGCGCAAGTAAGGTTCAGTACAAAATTCGGGCTATATCTGCGATATTTTTTAAATTATGAAGCTAGTTGAGGTTTTTTATTGCAGTGAACTTATTTTTGATGCTTCTTAGCAGATTTTTCCTTCAAATTAGGCCTCAGGCTTAGGCTTAGGCTTAGTGCTTAGGCTTAGCGCTTAAACTCAGAGCTCAGGCTTAGGCTTAGTGGCTAGTGCTTAGGCTGAGGCTTAGTGCTCACGCTTAGACTCAGTTGTGGGTCAGCAACTAGTTAGTCTTAGTCCCCGCATCAAATAAAAGGACATTTGCTACTGTGGAATAATGAATCAAGCTGAACTTTAAAACCGAAATTGCCCTTTAGCGTGCACAGGAAAACCATTTGTTCAAAACTAGTCCAAAACTAGTTCAAAACGCTGACATTTTTGGACTAGTTTTGAACGTGCCCATTTTGTTCAAAACCAGTTCAAAAGTTTTTGAACTCGTTTTGAACAAATTCTGCAGCCAGCGTACAGATTTTGGACTACTTTTGAACGTTCAAAACGGGTTCAAAATTAGTTTAAAATGTTTTAGACAATTTTTGAACTAATTTTGAATATTATTGTAGATGCTGCATTCGTGTTCTATTTTTCGCCATTGCTGTAGAAAGGTTTGGCCATATATAATATATATTCAAGGTTTAAAATATACAATTTAACTATTTTTCTATTATTTTACCACTTTACTTATTTCAGGATAGGTTGCGTGTTGCTTTTGTATTGTGTATAATATCTGTATATATTGTTCAATATTTAGCATTGAATAGCTCTTAGTTCTTTAACATTATCATTTCCAATACTCTATACTTATTTCTTATTATTACTATGTCTCATTCTTATTTCAAGTCTGTCAAGCAGTTTAATTGATGGTGTTATTAATTGATGATTTAAGTGATTTTTATGCTTCTCTGTTATTTGGCTTGATTGCTTAAAAACCCAGCAATGCGTTTGTAATATTCGTGTGTGTAACAATGGGGCGTTAATGTGCCAGTGTTAATGTTTTCTTCTCTGTTCTTATTTTCATTTTATTTCCTTCATTAACCCTTCTTACTATCTATATTACATATATTTCAGAAACGTATATATCTAACGCATCTACATCATGTTTGCTACTTCTCCTTTTATACATGTTCACAGCATTTTCTTAATTTAGCCCAATTTTCCGCCTCTACAGTAACTATATTCAAGCAACATTTCATTCACTTTTCGATTCTTTTTCGGTCTAACTGGTTCACATAATTCAGCTACATTTTGTTATATAACTTTTCTAGACTTTTTCAGGCAAATTTTTGCTTCATCTACAGCTTGTCTTTTTTTGTTTTCTTGATCACCTCGCCGTTCCTGCACGGAATATACATGTGGACGGGGCCTAAGTCTGAGTGGGCTTGTCCCAGTGTCACAGGAAATCTTGGGCCGTATTCATAAAAGTCTGGATTATATGTCTCGCTTTTCAGCCATAAGTATATATAGCTTGGACAAGCAAGACTTTAGGTCTCAGTTGTGGCTTATAAGTCAGACTTAAATCTCAAGCTAGGTTTGATCAAGCTAGACTTAAGTCAAGCTTATTGGTATTTATAAAAATTACAAGCTTAGCTTTTTCAAGCCAAGCTTGTGACCATTATTTTTAGCATCAGTTGATGTTTCGGAAATCATTTTAGTTAATTTTTTGCGTCTTCCATTTAGTTAATTTGCCAGAGCGTGGGGGGTGGAGGGGTTTTTTTTGAAGGTGCTCACGGCGGCAAAGTCTGTGGTTCACGAAGCGAAAATCGACGAAAAAATTGTTCCGCATCCCCCCGCGGTGGGTCGCCCCCCCCCCAGAGTTCGCTACTTGCCAACATATGTATATACATGGGCAAGACCCGTGATTCACCCGGGCTTTTCCCGGGTAGACCGCGCGACCGCGCAGCGGTCGAAGTTGGACCGCGCAGGCCGAGCTGATTGAGGGCGGCTCTGAGTAACTATAAAGACCGCGCGCATAACGGACGTGAAAGTTGGCTGCGCAGTCTAACTGTAGATTAATTGCGCAGTCAGTAAGATTGCGTAGCTAATGAATAGTTGGACTGCGCAGTCCAAATAGTCTGCGCAGGCGCAGCCAAACTAGAGTTGGACTGTGCACTGCGCTGTCAGTAGGATTGCGCAGCCAATTAGCTTAAAAATCAAAAAATTCTCAAATTTGTTTTCTGGGAACTGTCGCCCCCAGACCCCTGCAACTCTATGGCTTACTATTCCTTGTTATCATCTTTCATCAAAGCCTATGGTATGTATGCACAAGTACATCATGCTGTGTTCATGTGTAATGCACTGTCTGATGTGATGTTTTATTGTTATAATTTTCTGGGCGGGAAAAATTTCTGATACGTCTCTAGTTGACCAAATTCGGCCTAAAAAATGAAAAAATCTCCAATCTTTTTCTGGGGGCTGCCGCCCCCAGACCTTGCGGCCGGTGACTCAGTGATCTTCAGTTTGCAACGCAAATTTAAGTGTTAAAATTAAAAAGTGCATTTTAACCCATCACAAAAACGCAGAAAGTCAATCCCCCTGAAACTTTTTTCTGGGTGGGCCACTGACAGAATATAAATTTGTTTAGATTAAATGACTACAAACTCTATACATTTGGCAGCGGACCTTTTCGCCTTGGGTGAAGGGACCGCAAAAAAAATTTTAGTTTTCCCGGCTTTATTTTAACCACCTTGCCCAATGCCCATGTATGCTTTTGACTCACTGCAGTTTAATTTTCGAGTAAATGCCGCTAAGCTGCCCATGCCGCGAATTTTCAAGGACTTTTTTCAGGTTTTTTATACTAGATTTTTTTTGGACAGCCATAAATTTTCCCTCATAAAACTGTAAGATATGTCCTATACTCCTATGCGCCTGCAAAAACGTATTTCCGTGCAGAAAAAACTATATAAAGTCTGACCAAAAAATGCTGGACCCTGAGATGAAAAGAAACACACGATTTCATTGCGAAAAGAACGAATGGCAAATTGGCAAGCATCGAGACTATATACAGCAAGTAGTCATCAAAATATCACCACCTGATCTGCTTCAGGGTTTAGCAATTTATGGTCAGACTTTTGTACCAAAATTTCTCGCCCCTTTCCAACTAAAAATGCAATAGCTTCACTCACATTAGATTTACAAAAAAGTACACAAAAACTACAACAAAGCGAAATTTCGGTTTCGTCGAAAAGTCGAAAACGTCGTTTCGGAAAAATATTGCAGGGTATGGGGGCACCACATCTAAAGTCAGCAAGAGAGCATGAGTGCAAGTGCAACTAAAAAATGCAAGATATACGGCCGAACCCAGATCCTAGAAATGCTGCAAAATTGTTCAAAATTAGTTTAAAACGCGTTTAAAACGAGTCCAAAATTCCTGCCTGCAGGCGTACGCTGAAAAATAAAATGTTCAAAACTAGTTTAAAAAACGTTTAAAACCAGTCTAAAACGAGTTCAAAACTAGTCGGCGTGTGTTTAAAACGCGTCCAAAACTAGTTTAAAACGAGTTCAAATTTCGTTCAAAAGGAGTTCAAATTTCATTCAAACTTGCGCTGGAAATATTTTGAACCCGTTTTGAACTAGTTTTGAATGAGTTTAAAACCAGTTCAAAAACTTCAAAACCAGTCCAAAAATATTCAAATAACGTTCAAAAAACATTCAAAACGAGTCCAAAGTTGCTTGTCCAAATTTCGTCCAAATTATTTTGAACCAGTTTTAAACATATTTTAAACTAGTTTTGAACAGAAAATCCTTCCTGTGCAAAGAGGGGGGGGCTGAACTGATGGTCGACGACCGGGGGGGGGGGGGGGTGGAGTATACGCAGTCCGCGGCAATCTGCGGAAGGTTAAGCTTTTTAGAATTTTTAAACTGATTGCATTGATATTGAAAAAAAATGTCTGATGTCCTGCAATCATAGTCAGAGATGCACGGGGGAATCTTTGAGGGGGGGGGGGTGCCCGACCCCTGGCGCAAGGGGGGGTGGTGCCTAGTTTTGGCCATTTTTCGGCGATAGCCGAAAATTTTTCAGAATTTTTCGATTTTCAACTCATTTTTGGGGTACTTTTTTGGCCGCAGGCGAAAATTTATTGCAATTTTTCATTTTTTTACGCATTTTTGGGGCACTTTCTTGGCCATCAGAGGGGGGCTGGGGGGTTGAGGGGGGGCTGCCGGATGTCTGAGGGGGGGTGCCGACCCCCCTCAGGGAGGGTGGATACCCCCCCTACCCCCCCTATGTGCATCTATGATCATAGTGGTTGCTGGGGTCTGGGGGCGGCAGCCCCCAGAGGTCAGACTGAAGCGGCGGGGGGGGGAGAAATTATTTTCTATTCTAATTCGCTTCCTTCCCCATCTTTTAATAAAAATATGAAACCCCCATTGTCAGTCATGCCCCCAATCTGATCTCTAGCCCCCAAAATAGCTGTCGCCCCTTTTAATAAAAATCTGAAGTGAAATTATTGGTGTTAAAACCCTTAGGTGTCGAATAAGTCGGAAAAACGGCATTTTTTCGACTAATGATCCGGAGTCCCCCTATATCCCCCAAACCGAGGGGGGGTCAAAATTGAACGCTCTTTCGAATAGGCTAGGTTAGAAGTTTGTAGAATGTAAGCTTTAGCTGGAAATCGAACTTTGTCCAAAAATTAAACTTTACATAAAATTTTTTGCGCAAAATTAGATTTATGCAAAAATACTGAATCAAATGAAGACCTGCTGCTACCATTGAACCTATTTATATGGTATTCGTAAAGTTTTCGGACGTTTTGATGAAAATTTGGATGTCTTAATTTTGTCCGAAAAATTTATTAAATTTGTCTTAAATTTGTATAAATTTATTATATATAAAAACGTTTAGACAAATTTCTGATGAAATTAAAGTGCCTAAAACTGATTGGTTAGGATCATTTACTGATGAACCAATCCACAGTGACATCTTAAGAATGTCTAAATTTTATCCGAATTTAATCAAAAAAGTTTTAGATTGTATTTATATTTTATAACTTATTTAAATGGGGGACAGTGCGTTCCTTCAAGCAGGTGAGCGTAGTTAGGTCCCATAACAAGCACGTTTTGCGAGTAGAATCA
The DNA here is from genome assembly GCA_030248245.1 of Trissonchulus sp. WLG1_4. Classification (NCBI taxonomy): domain Eukaryota; kingdom Metazoa; phylum Nematoda; class Enoplea; order Enoplida; family Ironidae; genus Trissonchulus; species Trissonchulus sp. WLG1_4. Next base: position 29,755 of record JASANF010016447.1, on the reverse strand, counting down.
AATTTGTTTTCGATAGAGTTAGTTGCGACATGCTGGTTGCGCTGAGGATATTCTCACTGGTTCCCCTGTACACACCCACATGGACTCTGTAACAGCTATTTCATTGATAATCTCGGGTAGAATGCATAAATTCAAAACCCTGCATGTTGCACTTAATAACCGGAATTTAATTTCTGTTGTGCTTGCTTTAATTTTGTTGCTGCTTGCTTGCTCTGCATGATGCTGTTATTTATAGTCCGTGTGAGCGTAACTGATGGCGCACAAAACTTGCACTAATATACACAATTAAGTATTTATCTTCGCTGTATTTGCCTGTAATGCTTGCTTAGTTTTTGTTTAGACTGTGTTGGTGGGTGCAACTGAGGCGGGGGGGGGGAATTCAATGTGATGTTTTTTCACCGTGAAAACACGTTTTTAGACGTTTTCGCATGCGCTGAGTTCATTTTTAGCACTTTCCAAGCGAAAAAACGTTGATTTATACATTTTCGAAAATTTTCAATTTTTGTCGAAAATCATCATTTTTCGACATACTGGGGCTAATCATCGAAAATTATGACCAATACAGTCATAATACGAGCCTGAAGTTTGATCGTCATAAATTAACACATAATAATATACTTAATACAGCTTTGTTTGCAACATATTTAGCTCACTCATACTAAAAATCTTATTTTTGCCAACTAAAAAAAGAGGTTAAATATGCATAGTTAAAATTGAGCTTACATATCAAAAGTTTTAGTTTCTTTTTGCGTAGACATTAAATTTATTACATTTTTTAGAAAAATATGCATCTTTGGTCATAAGTAGCGATTTCTAATGAAATAGAATGTCATAAATACAATCTGAAAACGTCACTGATGCTCAGCACCAAGCTGGCACTGACAGTCAAAGTTAGGTTTAAAAGTGCAGCTTTATTTATAATTCCACAGTAGCAAGGGTCCTTTTATTTGATGCAAGCAACTAAGACTAACCTTTGCTGACCCACCTACTAAGCCTGAGCCTAAGCACTAAGCCTCAGCCTAAGCACTAAGCCTAAGCCTAACCTAAGCACTAAGCCTAAGCCTAAGCACTAAGCCTAAGCCTAAGCCTGAGGCCTAAATTAAAGAAAAAACCTGCTAAGAAGCATCAGAAATAACTTTACTACACTAAAAAACACTAACTAGTTTTATATTTTAATAAAATTTGTAGCTATAGCCCGGAATTTCTACGGAACCGTACTTGTGCTGTAACGCTTCGATCAGCCTGGTCCTGGTGGCTTCAGAAAAAGTTCTGTAACTTTTCAAAGTCTGAACCGATTTACAAAATTTTTTCAGCATTTAGCAGCTTACAAGTTGCTCTTTCAATGGTAACGGCAGGTTTTCATTTGATTCAATATTTTTGACTAAATCCAATTTTGCGCAAAAAATTTCATGTAAAGTTTAATTTTTGGACAAAGTTTGATTTCCAGCTAAAGCTTACATCCTACAAATTTCTAACCTAGCCTATTCGAAAGAGCGTTCAATTTTGACCCCCCCTAGGTTTTCGACTTATTCGACCCCTAAGGGTTTTTTTAACACCAATAATTTCACTTCAGATTTTTATTAAAAGGGGCGACAGCTATTTTGGGGGCTAGAGATCAGATTGGGGGCATGGCTGACGATGGGGGTTTTATATTTTTATTAAAAGATGGGGTAGGAAGCGAATTAGAATCGAAAATAATTCCCCCCCCCCCCCGCTTCAGTCTGACCGTGTTGGTGAGTTTACCTAGTTAGTTTAGTTTATTTTGCTTGATATTAATCTTCACACATTTAGGTTGGCACTTGCCATTAAATAATCACGCCCCTTTGTCTTGAGTTATTTTTTTATGATGACCTGCGTTTATATTTTTTGCCTGCCGCTGTTGCTTGCGTGTGTACTATTTTCAGTGCATGTTCTGGTGTCGCTTGCTTTGCTGCTACCGTACCGTGCGATCCCAGACCCTGTGAACTAGCAAAGTAGGACAAGGACAGCACAGGACTGTTTAATAGGTTGAAAAAGCTAGGTATGTCGCCTTGTGTTGCATACTGGTATTATAACCCTGGTTTTCTGCTGTTTGTTTGACTTTTCTTTAGTCTAATCATGGTTTTGCTGTTTGTTTGCTTAGAGTGCACTGGTATTCATGCTCAACATAATGGAGTTTTAGCTTTTAGTTTAGTTTTGGAGCTTTTGCTTGCTGCCGCACTGTCCCTCACACCTACACACAATTTTGGTAATAGCTCTTTGGATCCCACAGGTTGGGTTATTAAGCTATTATTGATTATAAAATTAGGTAACAGTAATTTATGCAAGCTGTCTTCTAGGTATATACCAAACACACAACACTACACTTCAGTTTTTCTTTTTTTAAATTTGTCCATGTATATTTGTTTATGTATTTATTGCTTACAAAAATGTCTCTGCAAGATGCGGCCAAGATTCCAGGTAATATAATCGACAATCAAAAGTAAATCATTTACAGCAGGTAATGAGGAGACAGGAAAACCCACTCATCAAAAACGGTATGTTTAAAACCTCTAAACGAAACACCGTTACACACATGGGATCCGCTGAGTTAAATGTCGCTTGCGCCAAGGCCAACAGGCTTGCAGGGAGGTGCCCCAGCCACTAGACGGGCCCCAGTAAACAAGACTTGTGTATGCCATAATAATAGAACACACGTCGTCGGGGGTGGAGGGTTGAACAACTTTAGCTATAGTAAAACACCCGTCTGTAGACGGACTAAGAACCTAGTGACTGGGGAGGGCGACACGGGAACGCCAGTAATTACCGGGCCTTCCGCTCCCCCAGCGTGACCCTCGGACTGTCTTGTGGCCCCCCACAGCCAGGCACATACACACTTACTACTGGTACTGATTGCAGCCTGCTGTTTTGCCACATGGCAGTTCTCTCGACCTTGAGGAGGTCGAGTGCGGTTTGTGTGTTTCCGAACTCCTCCGTAACCGTGACGGTGGTTAAAAAAACTTTTTAAACAAGATTAAGACATCCAAACCTTTCATTAAAACGTCCAAAAACCTTCCGAATACCCCATAAAGATGTCCGAAACCCCTCCGAATACCATCCCAAGTCTTAGTTGGTGATTTATAGCAGGCGGGGGAAAAAACCCCGCATTTTCATATTTCGTCATGTAGCTCATAGACTATACGTTTTCACGGGAAACCAAAAAAATCTGTCGTAGGCCTAACCTTGCTCTAAACGCTGGGGCCGGTTTCATTTCGCTATCTCTTACCGTTTTTTGGCGGGAAGCCAAAAACTTCCGGGGAAAAAAACCCATTTGGGGAAAAAAACCCATGTGGGGGAAAAAAACCCACCCCATAAATCACCCGGAAAGTGTGTTAGCGGTAGTTTTTCAACGCTATGGCACGTATTAGGAGTAGTAGAGGCCCTTGATACCAAAACTATACGCAGATTTGCTATAGGGCCTCAGGGACACAAGTTTGAAAACTGCCCTTCGCAGCCCATTATAAAATTTTGAATTTTCAGATTTGAAAACAAAACACCTCAATTTCGCCTGTAAACGTTGAAAACAACTAAAAAGTTGCGATAACACTTCAAATGCATGCAAAATTTGCACTTTATGGCTACTTTTCACGCAATCGACCCTCTGTGGGGGGTACCGTGAGTGGGTGTGACTGGTCGTGACGGGCATATTTTACTTTCGTTCGGTTATTTGGCGTTTAAACACGATAAATTAATAGATTAAAATTAAAAACATACAAAAAAACTGGCAATAGTACCAGAAAATACTACTTTCCACCCCAAAAGGACCTCAAAATGACAAAGTCCAACTGTTAGGCCCGTATTCCAGAATTCGATCGCGAACGTGTCAGTTTGCGCATATTTTGTGCTAATAATAAACGTCTTTTTGCACTACCATGAGTCTTTTGGAGTAGCTACTAGGTTTTTCGACATCACCAGACATACATGTAACAGCACCGAAATTTTGGGTACCCCTCCCCCCCTTGGTTGGACCCCCCCTCCCCTTCGTCAACCCATTTTTGACCCCCCTCCCTCCCAAAAATGACGCAATTTTTACCTTTTTTGACCAAAAAACACCGATTTTGACAATTTTTGGCAAAAATTTCGGTAAAAATCGCTTAAATTTTACGAAAAAATGCTAATTTTTTATAATTTTGGCCAAAATTTTTGTTCCGCCGGGACCCTCCCCCCTCTTTTCCCCCTGGCGGGACCCCCCTCCCTCCCCCTGGACCGAAATTTGGGGGGGGGTCTTCCCCCCCCCATCCCCCCCCGACACCAGACCATTTTCAAAAAGTGGGTTTTTTTTCCCCCACATGGGTTTTTTTACCCCGTCTAATTTCGGTCATGCCCCCCCTCGTACAAAAGAAGGAGGGACCTGCCACTGCGGTCATGAATAGAGGAAGGGTATATATTCCTCTGTAAAAGTGTTTTTACATTTGAGCTCGCATCTCTTAGTGCTGAGAAATGAGACTCCAAAATTCACCTCCCTTGGAGCCATGTCGGGTCAAAAATGGGGGGGTCCAATTTTTGACTCATAAAAAATACCAGCGAGACCCCTTTTGGATACCGCTTATATACGTTTGCCTACAGGGACTGTACTATACGCTGGCAAATTTTCAGACCTGTACCACGTACCCAAGTTCCGGAACTGGGGTGGGTTTTTTTCCCCCAAAAATGGGGTGGGTTTTTTTCCCCGCCTGCTATATAGGGAATTCGGATCGCTGGTTTTTCTGTGATCACTCTGATTTTACGACCATTGTTGCTTAGAATTGCTTTTTCAATGCAAATTTTATTTCAAAGTTCTAAAAAAGCTCCAGCTCCAGGGGGCTGCCGCCCCCAGACCCCTGCAACCACTCTGATTTTACGACCAGTGTTGCTTAGAATTGCCTTTTCAATGCAAATTTTATTTCAAAATTCTAAAAAGCTCCAGCTCCAGGGGGCTGCCGCCCCCAGACCCCTGCAACCACTCTGATTTTACGACCAAATATGATGCAAATTTGATGCAAGCAACTAAGACTAAGCCTTTCCTAACCCAAATACTAAGCCTGAGCCTAAGCACTACGCCTCAGCCTAAGCACTACGCCTCAGCCTAAGCACTAAGCCTCAGCCTAAGCACTAAGCCTAAGCCTGAGGCCTAAATTCAAGAAAAAACCTGCTAAGAAGCATCAGGAATAACTTTACCACACTAAAAAACCCCAACTAGCTTCATATTTTGAAAAACTTTGTGGTTATAGCCCGGAATTCGTACTAAACCTTACTTGCGCTGTAACGCTTCAATCAGCCTGATCCGTTTTGTAACTTTTCAAAGCCTGAACCGATTTGCAAAATTTTTTCAGCATTTAGTAGCTTAATAGTTGCTCTTTCAATGGTAACAGCAGGTTTTTATTTGATTCAGTATTTTTAACTAAATCCAATTTTGCGCAAAAAGTTTCATGTAAAGTTTGATTTTTGGACAAAGTTTGATTTCCAGCTAAAGCTTACATCCTACAAACTTCTAACCTAGCCTATTAGAAAGAGCGTTCAATTTTGACCCCCCCTAGGTTTGGGTGATATAGGGGGACTCCGGATCATTAGTCGAAAAAATGCCGTTTTTCCGACTTATTCGACCCCTAAGGGTTTTAACACCAATAATTTCACTTCGGATTTTTATTAAAAGGGGCGATAGCTATTTTGGGGGCTAGAGATCAGATTGGGGGCATGGCTGACGATGGGGGTTTCATATTTTTATTAAAAGATGGGGTAGGAAGCAGGGTTGGCAGTCTCGGTCTCGGTCTCGTAAAAAACCCGAGACTAGGCTGGTCTCGGTCTCGGTCTCGGTAGGAAAACCGAGACCTGCCATAGGGTGGTCTCGGTATTTCAGATTAGGCTAGAAGTTTTCAAAATTTTTTACGATCACGAAGATTTTTTTTACGATTTACGATTCCAAATAGAATGCCAAGCATGGAATGGTCAAAACTGTCTGCTGCAGAAGAATGTCAGTTCACGGGCAAACTAACTTCAAGTTTAAACTTTGTACATCAAGCTATTAATTAAAGTTTGAGCTACATATATAGAATGGGTTGTCTGACTTAGCGATATTGCATTTGTATGTGGAACCACTCAAGCATAATGTTAAACAGTATATAGAAATACTGACCATCATTTACCAAACAGTGCTAACTTCGTCGTTAATTTGTAACTAAAAATTTGCTGGTTTCAGCAACGGTACGAAGCGCGAATTGGGTGGCAGTTTAATTGAATTTCTTGAGCCCCAACCTGTCAACGCATGTCAAAGTAATAAGGCATAGTAATAAGGCAACCTAGGCACAATCAAATGCTTTTTGGGCTATGGAGTGGTTGAGGCATCAAACCTCCCCCACACCTAACTGTGTCAGCTGGAGAAACTTTTCTGGTCCGTAATGATGCTCCTATTAGCACTTCTGATAGTAGCACCACTGCACCAGCACGGACGATTCTACGCTGGCACCTGAGTCAGACTGTCAAAGTGCAAATTATGTATGCAATGTACTATAAAACACACTGTGGTATGCGAAAAAGTTTGCGAAACTTTTAAAACATTCCAAAAGTTGACATAATTGCGGAAAAATAATCCTATACTCCGGCTGTCATCACTTAACTCTCATGCTTCCGGTCGTTTACAATGTCGTTTACAATGTTTCTCGCAACTTCGCAAGTCATACACTCATAAACCTAACCTGATGGTCACTTTTTGTAACAATTACTATTTTTTCACATTTCAAAGTATTTCAAATTTTTAAAATTGAAACTTGAAAAAAGGACCCCAAAGGGCTGGTCTCGGTCTCGTAGGTCTCGTTTGCTTGGTCTCGGTCTCGGTTGCAAACCCGAGACTTGCCAACCCTGGTAGGAAGCGATTGACGGCCAAAAATAATTTTTCCCCCCCTGCCGAACCTTGACCTCCGATCCGGAGTCCCCCTATATCCCCCACACCCAGGGGGGGTCAAAATTAAACGCTCTTTCGAATAGGCTAGGTTAGAAGTTTGTAGGATGTAAGCTTTAGCTGGAAATCAAACTTTGTCCAAAAATTAAACTTGACATGAAATTTTTTGCGCAAAATTGGATTTAGTTAAAAATACTGAATCAAATGAAAACCTGCTGTTACATTGAAAGAGCAACTTCTAAGCTACTAAATGCTGAAAAAACTTTGCAAATCGGTTCAGGCTTTGAAAAGTTACAAAACTTTTTCTGAAGCTACCAGGATCAGGCTGATTGAAGCGTTACAGCACAAGTAAGGTTTAGTACGAATTCCGGGCTATAACCACAAAGTTTTTCAAAATATGAAGCTAGTTGGGGTTTTTTAGTGCGGTGAAGTTATTCCTGATGCTTCTTAGCAGGTTTTTTCTTGAATTTAGGCCTCAGGCTTAGGCTTAGTGCTTAGGCTGAGGCTTAGTGCTTAGGCTGAGGCTTAGTGCTTAGGCTTAGGCTGAGGCTTAGTGCTTAGGCTCAGGCTTAGTATTTGGGTTAGGAAAGGCTTAGTCTTAGTTGCTTGCATTAAATAAAAGGATATTTGCTACTGTGGAATCATAAATAAAGCTGCGCTTTTGAACCGAAATTGGCTGTCAGCGCCAGCGTGATGCTGAGCAGCAGTGACGTTTTGAATTCGTATTTTATGGTATTCTTCATTATTAAAAATTGCTCCTTTTAACTAAAAATGCTATTTTGTGTCGGAAAATGTTTATTGTCTATGCAAAAAGAAACAATAACAATTCCAATTGACATGTGAGCTCAGTTTAACGATGCATAGTTCGCCTATTATATAAGTTTAAAAAATTAACATTTTTTGGTATAAATGAGCAGAATATTTTGGAAACAAAGCTGAATTAAATATATTATTATAAGTTACGTTATGATGATCAAACTTCAGACTGATATTACGACTGTATCGGTGAAAATTTTCGAAAATTAGCCCCAGAATGTCGAAAAATGATGATTTTCGACAAAATTTGAATTTTTTCTAAAAGCAGTAAAGCTACGTTTTTTTGCTTGGAAAGTGCTAAAAATGAACTCAGCGCGTCCGAAAACCTATAAAGACGTGTTTTTACATTGAAAAAATGTGAGTTTAAATTGTTCCCCCCCCCCGCCGAATCTGCACCGAACAACCCCAGCGAGATGACACCGCAAAGCGAAGTAAAGTCTGCGCAGTGGTTCCGGAGCCGAGTAGCAAAATGTTTTCGATTTTGAGGGCAAATTTCTTCAATTTACGGCTAATAGGGGGGGGGTATATATATGTATCCCCTATATCCCCTTCACTGTCCGCCTCTTGCCTCAGCTCACGAACGTCTAAGAACAGCCCATGTCAACCAACTTGAAATGACCATAACTTTGTAAGTATATATTTGGTCGATTGTGATAATTTTACATTCATCGTGTTCAGAGAGTCAGCTTTTGTATGTGAGCGTTATCGTTGTTACTAAGTGGATTTTTTGGTAAAATTGATAATATTTCAAACTTAACTTGTTTAGATGAAAAAAGCACTAAAAACTGGCCCATGGGGAGACTAGCAAATCTGAAAACTACGTTGTATACAGGATAAAAATTGAAGAAAAACCTTGGGTGACAAGGGTTGTCCTTAGACGTTCGTCCTCCACTCAGCGCACGGTTTTTAATTGAAAGCCACACAAAATATATAGTAAATACCAATAATAGTTGTCAGCATTACTCATTAATAATACACCATAGCAGATATAAGTCATGTATATGTATTCATTAGAGCAGTATATAATGAATTAGGGGCAAGATCCCCTCGAAAGAAGGGGAAATTTTTGAAATTTCAGTGTAATTTTGGTCATTTGAGGACGTGCCGGAAAATTTTTTTCAGCGGTGTCATAAAACCAAAGGGGGACCACAGGAAAAAAGTGAAAAAGGGGGGAGGGCTGAAATCGCGAAGGGGGGTGGGGCTAAAATCGCGAAGGGGGGGCTGATGTCCCCCTAGCCTCATAGGGTACGCCACTGCCACAGAAGCAACTGCCCTTTTATTTGATGCAAGCAACGAAGACGAATCTTTTGCTAACCCACATCCTAAGCTTAAGCACTAAGCCTCAGCCTAAGCACTAAGCCTAAGCCTGAGCTCCGAGTCTAATCGCTAAGCTTAAGCACTGAGCCTAAGTCTCAGCCTGAGGCCTAATTTTATGAAAAAACCTGCTAATAAAGCATCAAAAATAAACTTGCTGCACTAAAAAACCTCAACCAGCTCGATATTTTAAAAAAAATCCCAGCTATGGCCCGAAATTTGCACTGAACCCTACTTGTGCTGTAACGCTTCAATCAGCCTGGCCCGGGTAGCTTTAGAAAAAGTTTTGTAACTTTTCAGAGCCTGAATCGATTTTCAGTTTTTTCAGCTATCAGTAGCTTTGAAGTTACTCTTTCAATGGGAGCAGCAGGTTTTCATTTGGTGAAGTATTTTTGCCTAAATTCAATTTAGCGCAAAAAAATTCATGTAAAGTTTAATTTTTTGACAGTTTGATTTCCAGCTAAAGCTTAACATCTTAAAAACTTCTAATCTAGCTTATTCGAAAGAGCGTTCAATTTTGATCCCCCTAGGTCTGGGGGGATGTAGGGGGACTCCGGATCATTAGTCGAAAAAATGCCGTTTTTCCGACTTATTCGACCCCTAAGGGTAACACCAATAATTTAACTTCAGATTTTTATTAAAAGGCATGGCTGACGATGGGGGTTTCATATTTTTATTAAAAGATGGGGTAGGAAGCGAATCGGAATCGAAAATAATTCTCCCCCCCGCTTCAGTCTGACCCACTTCAACCGTTCGACGTTTCTTTCACCTATTTTATAGTTGGATGTTAGAAAAGTCAACATTTATTGGCAAAAATGAGCAGAATATGTTGCAGACATAGCTCAATTAAAAATGTATATATTGGGGATGTCGCGGATATCCGTTTTATCTAAGCCTCATTCCTTAGTACTTGCATTCTTGCATTCATACTTGCTATTTTTAGTATGATATATATGTATTTTTTGGTGAAAATTTTTTCAAAAATTTGGCTCATATATAACTTGTTTAGAACGTATTCTAAAAACATCCGCATCCGCACGGATGTCAAGAAAGTCACATCCGCGACATCCCTAGTATATATGTCAAAAAATGATGATTTTCGACTATTTTTTTCAACAAAAAAAGTTTTTCGCTGCAAAAGTGCTAAAAAGGAACTCAGCGCACTAAAAAACGTATAAAATGATGCTTTCAGCAATAAAAAGTTCAAATGTAATTTCCCCCCTCCCTTTGCCACCATATATAATATATTACTATACATTTTGGGTTAAATGCAGTTGAGGGGTGGAAATAGTGGACCTGTTTTTTTAGTAGAGCACCTTGGGAGAAGCATTTTTGGTAGAAGCACCCCTATTTTATTTTTTGGACTTTGTGAGATATGACCCCCCGAAATCTGAACCCTCAGTGAGGGACGTTTGCGAATGTTTTTTCAGAAAGCCGTGTTTTCTCCATTCAAAACGTATTTAAATGGAGTCAGAATAATGTTTAGAATTTTTTAGAACAAAGGCACATTGACCCCGTTCCTTCCGAAAAATTGGCCAAATTCACCAGAATCGTACAATTTTTGACCAAATCCAAACGGGGCCTCAATTTAGGCTTAGGCTTAGTATGGGGCTTAGCCTTAGGCTTGGTATCAGGCCTAGGCTTAGGGTTAGGTTCAGGCTTAGGTACTAAAAAATGAAATTTTCAGGAAAAATCCTGCCAGCTTAGCCTAGAGAATCCTGCTAGCTAAGCCTAGACGATGCCTTAAAACATCATAACGCACTCAAAAGTCAAAATTATCCAAAAACAAAGATTATATCCATTTTTGGCTTCAAACGTAGGCCCACTTTCACTTACCAAAACACTGAAAATGCAATCTTCAAGGGGTCATAGCTCATAAAATACCAATTTGTAGATAGAGGTTCTATTACAAAAATGATTCCCTTGAGGTGCTCTGGTCCAAAAAATAGGTCCACTATTCCCACCCCCCCAACTGCACTTGATCCTACATTTTTGCAGGATTGTCCTGATATAATGGCAACCTACACCTCCTTAAATCACGCCTCAACCTTTCCTCACAACATGGATGCGTCTGGCAGTGATATATATGAGCCGTCAATGCCAATAACGGAAGATTATTACTCGAGCATCGCCAAGCCAACTGAAATGCAACCAATCACCAACATGATGGAATTTCACAAGCAAAAAGATGCCGTAGTTGTTGGTCCCGGAGCTAGACACGATGCTGATATGTTGGGTATAGGACTGAAAGAGTTGTCGGCGAGACAAATGCGGAGACTGAAAGAGGCACAGGACTATGCCATGCAACAGAGTGTCAAACATGTTCTGCACAAACAGCAGCAGCAACATCAACAACAGGTATAGAACTTAAAAGGCATATCGAGATCAACGTGTCTTTTTAATGTGGATTTAAAAAATTTCCAGCTTATGTGTACGTGTGAAAGAAAGTTACTTTTTAGTTTTAATTTGCCAGAAAGTAGCGCTTTGATCGAACTGTTATAGCTGTTATATACATTGAAATACCTAGTTTAATATCACTTCCTTATTCCTTATCGACATCTTTCAGTTTTGTCCTGTTTTAGCAATTGATGGCCCTCAAGCAAAATATCCAAAGACAGCAAGCCATGACTATGATGTGCACGTAAGTCATGCATCGTATATATATATTGGAAGTGGAAGTTATAAACTATTAAGCACGACATAGTAGGCACTAGGCAGGCAACATTGGGCCAGGATAGAGCTAAGAGTGCTTCAGTTGGCAACAAAATAGTGTTGTGGAGAGAGGAGAGTCACTAGCAGGGGTTTTTTTTAGTCAAAAATGGCGTCATTTGCAGAAATGAAACTTAAAAATGACGTTCAGAAAATAAAAATGACGTTGCTTTGATGAAAGGTTTTGAGCAAATATTGACGCTGATTTGACCAAATTCGGCCTAAAAATTGAAAAAATCTCCTATTTTTTCTGGGGGCTGCCGCCCCCAGACCCCTGCAACTTGGTGGCTTACTCGTCTTCGTTATTAACTTTCATCAAAGCCTCTGCGTGTGTACACGCGTACATTTATATACCTATCTAGTGCACTATCTGATGTGACGTTCTGCTTCTGACGGGATTTGCATTTATATAATTAATTTCTCGGCTCGAAAAAATTTCTGATACGTCTTCATTTGACCAAGTTTGGCCTAAAAAGTGAAAAATTCTCCATTTTTGTTTTTGAAGGTTGTCGCTTTTAGACCGATAAGAAATAAATAAGGAAGAAAATCTTTTTATAACTCCAATTCACCAAATTATGTCCAAAATTAAACAAATTTCCTATGCTACCTTTCCTACGTTTCCCTTTATTGTTACAAAAAATCTAAAGGTCATGCCCTCTCCGAACTCTTTCTACTTTATTTGACCGAAATCTTCGGCACATAGACGTACAACGGGGTCTGAGGGGCAAGCTCCCCCTAGACTTGGGATTCCGGGACAAGCAAACCCTCCTCATAGTTAAAAAAAGGTGCCAGGAAACTCAAAATTTGCCCCTGATTGCTTTAAAAATGATCAAAAAGCGAAAAATGTGTATACAAATTTTGAAAAAAATTCCCATTTTTAGGCCGTTATGAGTTCAAGTCCCCAACCCCAATATGTCGGACAAGACCCTCTAAAATTTGAAAAATCCGGGACAAGCCCCCCACCATCCCATCGGTCTACTTAATTTTGACCCCCCTGTCCAAAAAATCGTAATTTAGTTTAGTAATTTACATGTTTTCTTGGCCAAAAACCACAGATTCGAACAAATTTTGGACAAAATTAGGTAAAAAAACCGCTTAATTTTCATAAAAATGTAAGGTAATGTAACTAGCAATATTGCTGCAGCGCAACGGTGCTGTAAAGCCATAATTTAATTTTGACGAACGAAAAATAAAAATGACGACAGGAATTTAAAAATGACGCCAGAATGATGAAATCCGATTTTGAAAAAAAAAACCCTGGTCACTAGTCAAGCATTCTTTGCTTTTGCAATTTAGAAGTTGCGTTTTAATTTCGGATAATTAGTAGTTATGACTTATGATTGTATATGACGTCAAGAATCAAGATAACCTGCGCAAAGCAGCATTAACATTCGTACACCGTATAGACACGTCTGTACACCAAAACCAACATTTGCTAAAACATAGTGCAAGTGACTAAAAAAGCTTATTAATATATTAAAATTCGCGAATTAAGAAATTGGAAAACGTTTTATATATTATTTTGTTTTTCAGCCTGTATGTTGGCAGCATCAGTTTTGAATTGCAAGAAGACTCCATAAAGACAGCCTTTGCTCCCTTTGGCCCAATCAAATCTGTCAATATGTCACGTGACAGCATCGGAGGAGTAAGCGAAAATTTTGTTTTCTTTTTGTATAAAAGCTGTACAATCAATGCCTTAAGCTTCTGTAATTAAACTTTAATGTTAGCTGTAAAACGATGTCATCATGATTTAGAGAGTTAGATTTAGCGGTTTTGTCTTGAATTTATTTTGTCAGTAACGCATGTTAGAACAATATAAGTTAGTAAAACTTGGACCACCTTACTTTGATCCAACAAGTAAAAAACGCCTAAAATTCTGTGTGCTTGGTCATAAATAATTAAAAATGTAAAGCTAAATTCTGTATTCTGTATTAGCAATAGGCTATCTGGTCACATTGTTATTGGCTGCGGTTCATCAACATTGTGATGGGATGGGTATGGGAGATAAATGACTTTTAGCTTTTTAAAAAATGCACTTTGCGATTTCAACGCAATTGGCCAAACTTGGTCAATTGATGAAGTATCGCAAAGTTTTTTCAGCAATTTCGCCGTATCCAAAATCCAAGCGGGATCTTTGTGCAAAGTTACATAATTTGTCGTTTTGTATTGTTACAAAATTTCTACTAAAATTTGAGTTATAACGATGTTGATTATATGAAAGTGACTTGTTGTCCAGTTGTTATTCTAGATGATGCATCCTTTGAATCCCACAGTGGTGCCAGTTGTCGTTAAGTGTTGTATTTAACTAAATTGTAGGACTGTATAATCACTATTTTGGTAATAATTAATGTGTTATTTGGTTCTAGCATCACAAGGGCTATGCTTTTCTAGAATTCGAGATTCCTGAAGGCGCCACCTTGGCTGAAGACCAGATGAACGGCGTTCTGATGGGGGGGAGGAATTTGAGGGTCAGTTAATATTTATGTATATTAACAACGATAACGGTCGATACTTCAGTACGAGTGATAAAACTATAGCTGAATATGACTGGCATTTAAAGGGGGTCAAGTGTTTGTGGGTATATAGAGACTGTGGCGTGCTTTGCCGCAGGGGAATTCGATTTCGACTGACTTTTGTATGCTTTTTTCCGATGCGGCAGCGAAACTTAGCGCTTGTTTGCAGACAGATTATTAGAAAATAGAAGGTCCTTTGTTATTCTGAAATGATTCAACTTCTTATTGACCTATGTTACCTTAATTGCTGACGATATTGTAACAAACACAAGAAAGTAATTTAAAGCATAAGAAAACATAACGTAATGATTATAATGATAGTTTGCTCTTGTTCCTAATTCATTTTTCTATAGTATTTGGTTTGTAATTGCGTTGCAGGTGGGCCGACCGACTAACATGCCCCAGGCTCAGCATATAATCAATAGTATTTTAGCTGAGGCCAAAAACTATCACCGCGTTTACATTGCATCCATTCACGAAGACCTCACAGAAGAAGACATTCTCACTCTTTTCAAGGCCTTTGGCACAATTAAACAGAGCATTTTTCCCAAAGCGCCCTTGTCCAATAAGCACAGGTATGATATTGAGATCATGTGCAAACACTTTTATAGATTTTATCATGTGAAATTGTGAAAATTTATTTTCAGTGTGTTTTTTATTCGCCGTTTTTAGCGGTATTGAATACTGTGGTATCGTGGTTTGAGCTATTGATTTTGATTAAAGTTAGCATTTTGGTTAAACTTAGTGTGCCTCCATGTCATTAGCTAAATTTTATCAAACATAGAAATCATACATGTTCTTGTTTATCCTATTACGTATGTTTTTGCAGGGGCTTTGCATTCATTGAATACGAGACAGCGCACGCGGCTAATGAGGCAGTATCTTCCATGAATTTGTTCGACTTGGGAGGCCAATATTTGCGTGTTGGACGGGTATTATATTATTATTTTTCGACAATCGACATTAAAAATAATGTGCTCTGTTAGTTTTGTTTAGCTTGTATGTAACAGGGAAGCAACGTGCACATTGCAGCATAGTTTGCTTTGCCTTGTTTCCATTGTTTCCTAGTGAAGTAGGCAAGTGGCAGGGGAACGATAGGAGATAGTTTTCTCATTGCTAGGGACCTCACTCCTAGTCGGGAGCCCCTATGTTTGGGGCTTTAAAACTATACTGTTAAATCACAGTAGAAGTGAAGTCTGACGATTGAGCGTGTATGGAGGGACTTATAGCTGTCTGTTTCAGGCCATTACCCCACCTACGCTCACAATGCCGACGAGAGAAGCGACTGCTGCGCCTTTGCCCACGGCCGCTGCGATGGCTGCTGCAGAAGCTACGGCCAAAATTGTAGCACAAGAAGCGAAAATATCATCTGTTAGTGGTGGTGTCCGTAAACGAAACCGCTTTTATTTGAACTACTAGAGAATCAGATGAACTGATGTAGATATACAGACATACTGGTTGAGTTGGTTTTAATGACAAGACTCAGGAGTTGTGATTTGTACATTAGTTGGATCCGCGTAAATTGTATAAGTTTTCAATGCTTCAAAATGCAACAAAAAAAATCATGAAAAATATTAGCATTTTCGCAAAAAGTGCTCGTTTTTAGGCAAAAATTAGCAAAATTAGGCAAAAATTAGAAATTTTTGCGTTGTTTGGATTTCAAGTCCCCGAAACGTGGGGACAAGGCCCGTAAACTTTCGAAAAATTCGGGACAAACCCCACCCTGTCTAAGACTCCGTGTACATGGACAAAGTGATAATTTAAGACAACGCTTTAACGTGAGCATAATAAGTAGCATTAAATTCCATGATGTTTATTACTGGCTATATATACTATTGCTAAAGGAAATTTACGGGTTTCAGACAGTGTCTTCTCTGACCTCTGCCCCCGCCCCCACTGTCCTTGTGGCCGGTCGTCCCCCCCTTATCAGCAGTCCTAGTACGACTAATCCCGTCCCGGGCCCGGCCACAGGGGGCCCCATCTTTTCCCTGCCTCCTCCAGGCCTAGCCATTCCCCAGCTCCCCCCAGTCGCCCCCTCAGCCCCCCTTCCCTTGCCCCCGCGTCCGCCCCCTATGCCTGAAATGCCCCCCTTACCGCCCGCACCCCCCATATCACACATTAATATGCCCCCCATTTCGGGTCCTGTTTTCTCGGGACCTCCTATGCCCAATGTTTCTCAGCCTGTTAACAACCAAACTATGATTTCTCCTACTGCACGTGGGTTTTTACATATTTCTTGGGCTTGTAGTTGTATTTGTTTGTGGAATTGTTTCGAATTTGTACTTTTAGTGTAACTGTTTTATCGTAGTGTGTATAGAAAGTTTTATGTATCTTTGGGAAAAACGTTTTATGGAATTTGGAAATTTGCGTTCTCCTACGCTAGCTACACAGCAGAACATGTTGGCATTTTTTGATATGTATGCATACGCACTTAGTTGTGGGTGGGGGGCAGGCACTGGCGCCGGCCGGCCGGTTTCGCGGGGCGTTGGGGATCCGACTGACAATATTATGCCTGCATATCAATCCGTCAGGCTAAGTTTATTCCAAAATAACACTCTGGGCTGGTTTTATCCAAAAATTCGGCCGCTCCGGCCGGCCGGCCGGCTTTTACCGGCCGGCCGGCCGTTTGGGGGGGGTTTTGGGGAAATGGCGGCGGTTTGGGTCCAACTACACGCACTGTCTTTGCAATATTAATTGTCCAGTCCAAGTATGAATTAATCAATGTACCGTACAGACGTATGCACAAAATTTGTTACTGAAAACTTTTTGGAGACCGGCACTGACAACTATATACTTAATTTAAACATGTTCAGCTTTTTTGCCCGTAAAATGTGTGGATTTGTCAACAGGTTTCTGACGGCTGTGTTAGCCTCTGTTTCTTGTTTAGGTCAGGATAAAGGTTACTACTAACTAAAACTAGTCACTCCGGCGTCAGTCAGTGTTTACTTCCGTACAGTTCAAATTACGTTATCCAGCATAGTGGACAGACTTCATTATGGGATTTTTTCAGGCGGTCACCCAGGTCATGCCCCTCAACCATTTTCTTCTGGTCCTGTGGTGGGCACCTTACCCACTCCCAGCCCATTAGTAAGTTGTTTAGTTTTAGCGGCAATTTAATGTTTCATTTTTTCATAAAATTTCGTTGTACCATTTCTTTGTACTAACTTTAGTAGCAAAGAATTGCTCTTTGAATTTTCACACCTACTCCAATTATCAAAGTCGTTATTTACTCTTTGATATACACCTCTTAGTGTTGCTATTCGAGCTTGCAGACAATTGTATTTCTCAGCTGCAGTTTTTATTGCAGCTTATTTAACGTACGTAGGTAATTCTTAGCAAACTGACGAATGTACGTATTTATTTACAAACGCAGTTAGCAGACTAACTGTTTGAATTGCGTGTAGATGTGGACTCACTGAGGCCTAATACGAATCACCTGATTTAGCACTGACAAATCTCTTAATAATATTGTGAGCCTGTGAGTTTATTGAAACGGGGCCCTGGTGGTTACTTGTTGGCTAGGCTAAGGGATGTAAACAGTCTGGAGTATTGTGTTGTAGCCCCGAAGCCTGCTGCTGCGCAACCTGACGACGCCAGACCAGGCCGGAGACACGCTGGAGGAGGAAGTACGCGAGGAGTGCAGCAAGTACGGCCGGGTGGACCAGGTGCGCATCAAGACAGACGCCGTCCAGTGGAGGGTCGATGTGTTCGTCAAGTTTATGACGTCTGCTGGTTAGTTCTCATTCATTGCCTCTTTGAGTTGGGTGGTGTGGTGCTTGTTTTTGATGGCAGAGGGAGAGGGTGAAAATTTGGTCAGCTGCTGCTGTGAAAAATTGACTGAATCTTTTTTGTGATATTTTTTCGTATTATACAAACCGCACTTAATGTCAATTTTGTTCATTCGGTGAATGACACATTTGGCTGAGTTGATGAATTCTATTAAGGCCTATTCACACAGGGCTCATTTTGCTGCATGGCGTACGCCATGGCGCATGAGAGGGCGCATGAGCGGGCGCACACGCACACTTGCCTACTGCATTGTGTGCATTGTGTGCATTGTGCTTGTGTGCATTGTGTGAGCGGGTGCATTATGTTTTCACACAGCCTGCTGCATTATTTCACACAATGCAGTAGGCAAGTGTGCGTGTGCGCCCGCTCATGCGCCCTCTCATGCGCCATGGCGTACGCCATGCAATGCGCCCGTTCATGCGCCCTCGTGTGAATAGGCCTTTAGTAGTCAATTTCTAGTATTTGGCCCAACAGTGGCGTTTTCAGCAGACATAATACTTTGACAGATGAATCATTTTTTAACATTTGATTCGCTGTTTGTAAATAAAAATCTATGTATGTTTTTTGGTGTGATTATTGTATATCATGTCTATCTGTATCTTTTAATTTGTTCATGTTGTTCTATTTTTTTATTTTTTAGAAGCTGATGTGGCCAGAAATGGATTAAACGGTAGATATTTTGGCGGTCAGAGGATTGAAGCAGACTTATGTTCAGATGCCATGCTGCCCAGATGAAGACTAGTAGTGACATGATTGTGATAGTAGCAAGATACATAATGGAAAGAGTATGACACTATGCAATAAATGGTAGTGATAAGTATAGTGATAATTATCAAACTCTCGGTTTTGCAGAAGTCACCAAATCGCGGTGTGCTATAAATAGTTGTTATGTGTGGACCAATTTTTGCAACATAGATTTTCTTGTTTTCGGCCGCGGTCGCTATGTAGTCACAAAACTAGACTATTTGTGGTGGAAAAGGCGGGGCACGAACTTGCAAGGAAACACTTGCAAAAGCGAGTTAGTGACCACCCAAAATAGCTATAGTGTAGGCTCTTCCGTTTGTGTCTTCTTGCGTTGAATTCAGCCTTGCTATATAATATTTGTCGACCTGTACACCTTGTACATAATTGTTAGAGATCGGCCGGTGGCGGGCTGCGGGCCGACCGGGCCGGGCCGGCTGCACTGCGGCCCGCCACCGGCCCGGGCCGCGTGGCAGCGGGCCGGCCCCGGGCCGACCGGGCCGCGGGGTGGAGCTTCAGCCTCGATCCAATCAAATGAAGTTATACATACAGAATGGACGAATACAAAACAAACCCCAGTAGAGCAACTGGTCTTCACGGCTACTTGCGAGCTTTGTCTTCAGTTTAATATGAATGTATTTAAAAGCAAGTGCTGTGAACGGGAACTGAAACCAACGGCGGGTGGACTATACTTATGTATCTCAGGCTTAACTTTATAAATTAACTCAAGTGCGCTGCAACAATGCAGTTGAAGCTTTTTGTAAACGCCTAAGCTGAGACTTAAGTTTATCAATTTATATATTTGGTGGGGTGCACCCCACCTACAACAAAACTGATACAGGTTTCAGTTTTTTAGCTTTCCGCTCGGCCTGAACTGACCTACGACTGTGCATGTAGATTGAAAATTTTATGAACAAATTATAGATTTGTAAATTGAATTCATTTGGCTGCAGCTTTTGATAGTTTGCTGGCGAATTATATCCGTATTTAGTTTTCGTCTAGAACTGTTGTTTTCTCAAAGGGTTTTATTTTATTTAAAATTGAGCACAAATATCGTAATTACAAATTACCTTAAAAATAGTTCTATAATTGATTCACAAACAACGGAGTGGTTACTTTAATGTTAACCGGAAAAATTAGGCTTTAAGGTTTCCAATTCTAAATCTTATCATTTATACAACTACTGTCAGCTTGTTTCTGATGTATTTTTGGTATTCTAATATTTATTTTGCTATATTTTGGCATTCTTAAAAATATGCATGGAATTGATTGGAATGGATTACAGTCATATTTTCAATGTTATGTTTAACTCAATCCTAATTTATTCTCATTCTTTCAAAGTTTTAATAACTTTTATAATAAATGATAATATTAAGTTCTTTGCAGCTGTATGTTCGTTGGCAAAATCAACGAAATAATCCGCCACTAATAGTGTTTAAGAACAGCTTGTAACGTAACGGACAGACGCTTGCAACTGTGAAGTGTGAAGCGATATTTAAAGACAAAATGAAATATGAAGTATATAGCTGTTGTTGTACTTTGTGTTTGTTATATTAATTTTTATTATCAAAAGTCATGTATTTGACTGTTGAGTGTTCACAGTGTGAATAAATCGTTTCGAATGCTGTCGTTGTCGTCAGTCTTCATAAATATATATAACCTTTTATTTTGTACAACCCAGACAGTGTATAAATCTTAACAGCAAATAATTCAATCAAAATCACTCAGAAAGTAATTTGAATACATTGACGTCCAAAAATGTAAAACACAAGCAGTCAATTATCACCAAACAAGCGATCAAAGTTATGTTCACTGGTCCGAAAGTTTAGTTCTCTGGTAGGGCTGGGCACTGTTACGAAATCACTGTCCGTGCACACGGTTAGTTTGGAAGTCTAGTAACCGCGCGTACACGGTAACTAACGGTTACTGCAATTATCCGCGTGTAAACGCTAATTGTCCGTGTAACCGTTTACACGGATACTAACCGTGTAAACGGTTACACGGTTACTAAATGGTTACATGGTTACTAAACGGTTACACGGTTACTAAACATCAAGAAGCAGAAGGGGATCTTCACTAAACAGCATCATCCCACAGGGAATGATCCAGGGAAGATACGAACCACCCATATCTACATCTGCAGACCAGTAAGCTACCATATGAGCTACTGGGACAATGCTGAGCTGTCAGTATAAATGCCTTTATATATCTTGAAGATTATAGCTTGCACACACATGCATATATGAAGTAACACACAGGCATATCACTTGCGCACAATTGTAGGCTAATTTGCATGAATCCAGCAGCCAAACGAACATTTTTCTTAACGGATACACGAAGTCGGAAAATGGATAGTGTAACCGGTTACACTATCCGTTTAGAGTAACCGTTTACACTATCCGTTTAGAGTAAACGGTTACTGTGTCTTGACGTGTACACGCTGTAACCGCTAAGTAACCGCGGATAGTGATCCCGAACCGTGTACACGCTAAGCTTAGCGTGTACACGGTTACACGCGTGTACACGGTTCGTACCGTGTAACCGTGCCCAGGCCTATTTTCTGGTCTGTTGACAAGATGTTCTCTGTAGTAGTTGGGACTCAGGAATCTTTATTAACCAACTTCAACTGTTATTTATAAATTTTTTCCAAACTTACTCCATTGACCCTATTTGGTCAAGCATAGCTGGTTTAGAGATTATCAGCGTTGTCAGGGGTCGGCTGTCTAAAGTCTGACCAAAAAATGCTGGACCCTGAAGGAGTAGTTTTATTTTGACTGAACCGTAAGACTTGACCCCATGAACCCATATATCAATCGAAAGCTCTTGGCGAGATGAATGCGTTCCCGTGGTTAGTTCCGGACTCCGGTCTATATCCGGTCACCGGAAAAAATCAAGTTTGAGCAAACCGTAATAGTTACTACCACATGTTTGGTATTGGTATCAATCGAAAGCTCTTGATGAGCTAAGGTCATTGCCGATGTCATATCCGGTCTATATCCGGTCACCGGATACTTAAGCTAAAAAAATCTGTTTTGAGCTTTTTGTTGCAGATACAATGCTAAATCTAATAACAGTTCGAGAACACCTAACAAAGATGTTTTACTGAAAATTTCATGCTTGTATGTCTAATATCCGGTCACCGGATGTGCCGAAGTGACAAAACCGGTTTTTGCTGATTTTACATCCGGTGACCGGACATAGACCGGAATTTTTAGCATACTCAACATCTACTCGCTGAGACCTTTAGAATGATACCCTACATGACCATACTGCGTAAAGCCGAACTCTGGAACAAGTTTATATCCGATTGGGAAAAAACCGGAAATGGCCCATAACTGACCGGATATTAGACATACAAGCATGAAATTTTCAGTGCAACATCTTTGTTTGGTGTTCTCTAACTGTTATTGGATTTAGCATTGTAGCTGCAACAAAAAACTCAAAACAGATTTTTTAGTCTAAGTATCCGGTGACCGGATATAGATCGGATATGACACCGGAAATGACCTTAGCTCATCAAGAGCTTTCGATTGATACCAAACATGTGGTAGTAGCTATTACGGTTTGCTCAAACTTTATTTTTTCCGGTATTTTTTCCGGTGACCGGATATAGACCGGAATAACTACGGGAACGCATTATCTCGCCAAGAGCTTTCGATTGATATATGGGTTCATGGGGTCATGTCTTACGATTCAGTCATAATAAAACTACGCCTCCAGGGTTCAGCATTTTTTGGTCAGACTTTAGTGTCTACTGTCTAGTGCCTACTTCAGCTCTTTACCCAATTTTTTGCAGGCCGGGCGCGTCGGGCCCGCTGGCTGGTGGTGAGTTTCCCCCGGTGTAATTTTTCCCCCGGAAAAATTACCTCGGTGCAAATTTCCCCCCGGGAAAATTTACACCGGGGTGAATTTTCCGGGGGGAGAAATCACACCAACCATATAATTGGACTGTTTTGAACTTATTTTTTGAATGTTTCTGACGGGCTGTTTACAAATTCGGATTAACAGGATTAGATTAGGTAACTACCTCGTCATAGAATTTGGGTAGCGTTCCAAAAACTTGCACGTTTATGCAAATAACCCAGAGCAGGTACTGTGTTTAATTGGAGAAAGGTCTCATGCTTCTGTGTTGCGTTATTCCAGTTAATTCAGTTAATCTAATCCTGTTAATTCGAATTTGTGAACAGGCCATTAGATAACTGGTAATCATATAAGCACTTTCCGACCAACCTTGGTCATTTTTCGCGACGGATGAAGCTCGTCGTACGCCGACCTACAGGGAACTTTGTTTTGCACAGCACTGTAGGTTTGAGAATAATAATCCTTTCTTCTTAGCTAATTAGATCGATTTGAATCAGTGAAAAATTGATTGAACGACTAAGCAAAAAATTTTCAGTTAAGGTGGTAGTTCCATAATCGCAGTGACACGTTTTTCTGACAGATCTGTACACTATGAGTAAAGAGACTATAATTTTCTTAAACTACACCAAAAAACACCCAGAGCATTTTTATTTGGTGTAAAATTCCATGGTTAAGACTAGCTATCACATTGGCTTAGGTACTAAAGTGTAAGCCAGTGGAGTAGCTAGTCTTAACTTTGGATTTTATCAGTGATCAAAACGTGATAGTAGACAGTTTTGAGTCTTGTTTCGAACATTTGCACCCTTTTTATTCCTGCTTTACTTGTTGTTCTAAAAAAGTGCTTTGAAAAAAGCCTCACGTAAAAAAACTGCGATTCTGGAACTACCACCTTAAGCAATAACTATTGTTCCAGTTGGCAGCGAAAATTCGCAGGGTCGGGCAGGGCAAGATTCCTGCGGGGCGGGGCAGTGAATATCCGCCCAGCGTCCATCTCTGCAGTATTGCCGGCAAAATTACGAAACCTATACACACACCTATATACATAAACCCAGGGGCGTAGCCAGGGGGGGGGGGGGAATGGGGGGAATTCCCCCCCCCGAAATTTTTTCCGACTGAAATTTTACACAAGGGTCCCCCCTTTGGTTTTCATGGTCCGGCCGAAAAAAATTTCCGATACGTCTCCAATTGACCAAATTTGGCCTAAAAATCAAAAATTTCCCCAAATTTTTTTCTGGGGGCTGCCGCCCCCAGACCCCTGCAACTCTGTGGCTTAGTTTTCTTTGCTTTTGTCTTGCCTGGAAGCATGTGCGTGTATATATGTAAGTTGGATTGTGCGCAATGTGTTTCCTTTACACTGTTTAGTGTATCGTTTTAGCAGTTTTATTGTCACAAAAATGACATTTTCAGTACATTTACAGGTTTTAATGTCAAAAAATTTTGAAAAATTTGCAAATTTTATAGTTTTTGGAACCTTTAAAGCCCACCATTTTTGTAATTTGTTTTGTTTTGAGCTCCAATTTTACGTTTGATGCTGCTGTGGTGGAAAATGAGCATTGCTTTGACCGAAAAATGCTAAAATGTGTCGTTTTTTGCGTTAAAAATCGCAATTAAGTGTATATTAACACACTTCAAAAAATCGAAAAGTCATTCCCCCCCCCCGAAATTTTTTTCTGGCTACGCCACTGCATAAACCTATATAATTCCTTAACTGTAAGTTAATCTTGAGTTATTAACTTTATATCTCTATCTTATCACTATTTATGATGAACTCCTGATATGTATGAGTGGTCTCAACTTCTGGTATATAATTGATTATCAAACAAAATAAAAACAATAAGTTTCAATTGAAGTTTAACGAATAATTAATCAAATATCGTCCAAATATATGATTGGTGTAAATTTTCCCCCCGGAATAATTACCCCGGTGTAATTTTTTCGGGGGGAAAATTTTCACCGGGGGGAAAATTTACAGGGGGGGAAATTTACACCGTGACACCGGGCTGCGGGTACAATCAATCAACGAGGCATGTTGCGACCAGGACAGGTGGAAATTATTGGCAGGAATTTTTTCGGGCTAGTCCATTCCTATACCATCGTGACCAGGCCGGCCCGGCCCGGGCTCAAAGAACTGTAGACTGCCTGACCTTGGTCTTGGTAGCAGCCAGTGTCGATGTCAACGTCAAAAGATTTAAGTTTTGAGCGGCGATTAAATTCGTCCTATTTGGTCTGTTCACTTGGCCTGTTCAGTACGCACTCAGTGTTTCTTCAGTTGAGTCACGTGTATAATGGTTTCAACTTCTCAAACGGCTGGCCTTTTTAACCTTTGCACATTTTTAAATTTTGCTTAGGTATCAGATCAATTACAGCATAAACCAGTTCCGCTCTCTGAGTCGAGTTTTTGCTCGAACCAATACTTCTGACCAGTGAACGCAATGATTTGTCAACAATCCAGTCAGAGGTCTGTGTGTGTGTGTGTGTGTGTGTGTGTGTGTGTGTGTGTGTGTGTGTGTGTGTGTGTGTGTGTGTGTGTGTGTGTGTGTGTGTGTGTGTGTCAGTGTGTGTGAGTGTGTGTGTGTGTGTTTTTTTGTGTGTGTGTGTGTGTGTGTGTGTGTTTGTGTGTTTTTTTGTGTGTGTGTGTGTGTGTGTGTGTTTGTGTGTGAGTGTGTGTGTGTGTCTGTGTGTGTGTGTGTAGGTATTACTCGGAATAGGTATAGGTATTACTCGGAATATTATGACAATTATTGTAAAGCAGCCTATTTAACACAAGAGTTGGTGCTATTTAAAAGAAATTAGGTTTGAGGTACTTACATATATAATATCTAACAAAAGTTACTACGAAATTTCCAGCTATTCCAAAGATTTTCATTTTAAATGTAATATATCTCTCACGCATAAATAGCACCAAGAGTAGTAGCACCGACTATTGGTTGTAGCAAGGTTGTAGCGATTTCAACGAGTTTTCAAAACAAATTTTACAGGCAGGCAAACAAAGTTGACTGGTTTCACGACCTTTATCACCAGAGCCATAAAATCTAATTGTCGAAATCGATACTCCCACCTCAATTTATTTGGATTGCGCCTCGGAACATATTTGGCAACATTTATATATCGTCATCGACATCAATTTGGCATATAAGCATTCTTGTCATCATAAATGCAACAGCTGATAACAATAACTAATACGAAAACTCAAAATTTTAGTTAGGTAGCTGATACAGTATACCTACTCATTTAGCTAGCTACATACATATGTACCTATTTAAAACCTGGCATCAAGGATGAAACGCCAGATCGTGAACTGTTACGCCCTGCCCCTACCTACCCTCTGACCGCAATGTCAGATCACTCTTTTTTTTAATTGAGACTGGGTAAACAACCTAATAAATTGGTATGGCGTTAAACCCAGTAGGTAATCTACATGATGAAATAATAAAATACGGGTCCTTTCCTGTTATTTACCGACCTTGTCTGAAATAAGGACACAATATTTAGCGTGCGCAAGTGCCCCTCACTCGCGCATTCTCGATTTGTTCCCGACAGGCGCGCTTATTTCGTATTCTATTATTTTAGACTGATATGCGTACTCTTGCGACGTGTGGGTGTGACTCGTATAGTGAATTGACCAAAAAGTATTGATGCACATAGAGGGTTATCCATCCCCCACTCAGGGTGGTGGGCAGTCGGCACCCCACCCCCCCCCCCCCCCTCAGACAGCAGGCAGCCCCCCCTCAGCCCACTACCCCCCGCTGATGGCCGAAAAAGTGCACCAAAATTGAGTGACAAATAGAAAAATCGGAAAAATTTCCCGGCTGCGGCCAATAAAGTGCCCAAAAAATGAGGTTGAGATCGAAAAATTGCGAAGTTTTTTAAACAAAACCAGGACCACCCCTCTTCTCCGCTGGGGATTGGGCACTCCCCCCTCGCCGATTGCTCCTGTGCATCTCTACCAATAAGAACAAGTAGTATAGTATATACACTTCAACAATAAATTATGACTCTCTCCAGGCTTCCAAGCTCATGCCAGGAATGTTCGCACAGTCTACACTGTTGCCCAGTCTGAACGCCTCGCGGTTGAACGCGGACATGGACTCGGCATTTTCACAGATCACTTTGGCAAGAGTATGACGTTCCAATTCCGCTAGCTGGGCCCCGCTGAACAAACCAGCCCTTTGGTACCAGAACCTGAAGTATATTTCTAGTAGTAAGCTTTGCTTGTGTTTTTTCCAGAAAAGAAAATGATATACGTACCTAGATTACATATTACGTATCGTATAAAATTACTCTTTATTGAAAAGCTGTCTGTTGGGTTACGTCCACGTTGTTCATTAGTAGATCACGTACAGCCGTACAGGTTCATAGTCTGAAAAAGATTTAGCTGAGCTCTGAGCTTATTTTTCAAAATTTAAGCTCATATCCTTGCTTCCTATTCCTTTTTCGGACTCAAGATCGTTGCGTTGGAGTTCGTTTTTCGTTTTGGAGCTTTCATTTTATGGAGACTTCAAGGCAAACTGGGTACATAGTCACCTACTAGGTAACTTTAGAGCGGTAGACGTTAACCATAGTATAATTGAGAAGTGCGGAATACCAATTACCTGCCAACTCAATTCTGTAAAAAACTAACCTAGTTGACATATATAAGTGTGTCTGTTACTGTGTGTGACTTTGTTGTGCTGCAAGTTTGTAAGAGTCTTGTACCTGTCTCCTTCCCTCAGTCGTCTGAACTGATTGGCCAGTACGCAGGCCATGGTGGGTCCGACGAGGGCGTTCTGAATAGGCTCCTCCAGCATGGCACCCGCGAAGAGATCAACTTCGTCTGAAACCACCACATACAAAGTATACAAAGTGTTATGCTGAAATAAATACAACCATACATGTAGTCGCGGGGACTACCTTCGGTCCCAGGGGAGGGAGGGGGGGTCCCGCCAGTGGCAAAGGGGAGGGGATAGTCCCGGCGTTGGCAAAGTCTTCAGCCAAAGTCCCTTTGATAAGAGGTTTTTATCACTTGGCCCTTAAATAAGGTAATTTTTGATGAAATTTAAGCAAGTTTTACCTATACTTGGGCTAAAACCTATCAAAATCTTTTTTTTGAAGAGGGTAAAAATTGCGTTAGTTTCGAAGAGAGGCGTCAAAACTAGGCAGGCTCCGGGTCCCACCAAGGGGGGAGGATACCCAAAATTTTCATGCTGTTACATTTATGCATACAACATATGTATAGGGATTCTATACCTAATTTAGGTAATTTTATCAGCCAGTTTCGCGCGGTTGCTTTTTATCAAAGTTGTTGTTGCTCACTCGGCACTCCAACTGAGGAATGTGTTACTCATACGTGGGCAACTAGCACATTCGTGGGGGGTGGGGAAACACTTATCTGGGGGAATGAGGTTACCATCTGTTGGGGGGGTGGGTGAAAACCTCCCCAATCCCCCCCACGCCCATGTATGGTGTTAATAGTGGGTCGATGATGGTGAATGATGAATTACCTGTGCTGGCCTTGTACTCGCCACCGTTCCCATTAATGCCTGCGTATATATTTACAATATTTTGTCGTAACTACATACCTATGGCTTATTGGCTTATGTGTAGAGTGTAGTTTCAGAAATGTGTTTTTTTAATTTTTATTATTTGAAAAATCCAAAACTATCGTTTCGTCTATTGTTTTTTTAAATACCTATTGACTTACATAGCTAAGGTATGCTATTCTAAAGTTTATAACTTATATATATACTTTTTGAAAAAGTACATATTCTTTATCGTGCGTCTGTATGTAGGGACTTCTTTAGTCGCTCGTGTGTTGTTTACCAGAATAAGATTTTGACTCTGTAGCTTACGAATTCGTCATTTTCTAGTTATAGCCTACCCTCTGCTGTATATGTGGTAGTTCAGAGCAGGACCCAGTCAGGTCCCGGACCCAACTAGTTCAGAGCAGGACCCCGCTACAGACTAGTTCAGATCGGGACCCGCAAAAGTTTGACTTACACAAAAGATGCATGCGCACTACACATCACCAGTTTTGTCATGTTTGTATATATAATTGCCTCACTTGTACTAATTAACGATGTTATCTTGTTTCGTCTATATCAAAATTTTAACGTGTTAACACAAATTACAATTTCAACTTTAATGAACTACGTAATTATCGACTTGAATAGATTACAAAGACATTGAAATTATACAAAACTCGTTTATAAAGTTGTTGTTGCAAAAGTTCGGGCAAAAAACTACGCTTCAACAATTTCTTGTCAAAATCAGTTTTCAGTGCAATAACTTCGCAGCCATTTGAATTTATAAGTTTATCTAACACTTACATAAGCAATTACACTACTGGCAGTGTTTTTTTTTGCGTCAAAAAGTGCGAAACGCCGCACTTTTTTTCTGAAATTTCGCACTTTTTTGGCAATGTGCGTCCCGTGACGCACTTTTCTTCGGCTGAGGCTGAAAGATGTCATAGCTGATTTTGGCCAAAAAGTGCCGAAAATAGCATTTTTGTCACGAAAATTTTGAAAAATTTTCCAAAATTGCGTCAAAACCATAAATTTGTAAAATTTTCTGATGTGTCTAACGTTTCAAGCTTAATCGGTATGCAGTTACAGCTGGTTTCAATACAGTTTACAAACTATTATGATTAGTTATGACTAAGATCATGATTAGAAAAAATCGTGTTGAAGCATGCCACACCCAGCAAATTTCTTAAAAGCATCAATTAATGCCAATAGGTATTTAGGTAATTGTCCCGCTAGTATCAAAGTTTGGAATAGGAGAATTGTATTAACCGGGGAACTGAGTTAAGTCCTCCAGACCCCTGCAACTACTGCAGTTCCCGTTTTGTACTTTTTCAAGCAAAATTGCATCCTTGTAGTCTTTTTCAGTCTGCTAAAATTGAAAACTTTGCTTAGCTTTTCTCAACAACACCGAAATTAACGTGATCAGCATTGACGTATTAAGTCCCTCTTGGATACCGCACTATGAAGCGTATCGAGTAAAACATAAATTTCTAGATGCTGAGACGCCACGCCAGGTCCATAGTTTAAGTCGCCGACTCTCAGAAACCAGAATTTATAAGTTAAGCTCAGCTTTCGCACATTCTAAATGGGCAAGGCAATGGCGTACCCAGGGAAGGGTA
>JASANF010016446.1:0-19299 GCA_030248245.1 Trissonchulus sp. WLG1_4 | reverse complement strand
TGTAAGCCGAATTTGGTAAATTGAAGACGTATCAAAAAAAATTTTCGGCCGAGCAAACAAAAACCAATGGGTACCCTTGTGTGAAAAATTATTCTTTGGGAAAAAAATTTTCGAGGGGACTCCCCCCATTCCCTCCCTCCCACAGGTATATACGCCCTCGCCTAGCTACGCCCTTGTCTTGATAGAACGACCCTCTACTTGTTACATAAGCTGAAATAAACTATACAAGCATAAGGTGAAGAATAGCAATTTAGGGTTTGGTATATACTTGGTGCCTTAGAAACAGTTTCAAGTTTTAGAAATACCCAAAAAAATGTCCAACCGACAAAAGAATCAAAGGGGGGACCCTGGTGTAAAATATGACTCCGGAAATTTTTTTCGACAGTTTCTTAGCTTTTACTCCTAATGACGTTTTTGGGCAATAGCAGCAATGCTCATTTTTATTTCTCAATGCTCATTTTTGTTCTCCAATGCTCAAATGAGCACAAATTTGAGCAAAAAAACCGTGATTCGGAGAAAATCATCAAAATCGGCCATTGCTCAAACATGTGTCAAAGCTCCAACAATTTTTTACCTCAATCCGATACCCCAAGATTCCAGTTATCTGACAATTAAGGTTAGCAGCTCTTTTAACCAACATAACCATTAGAAATGATCACCCACTAACTTAAAACTTAGTCTAGTCTAAACCCACCAATATCAAGCGAAATTTTGTCCGGCAACAAAAAGGGGTCGGAAATGGTTCGGAAGGATGGCAAATCGTCCGTGTCGTTGGTCGCAGTCGGGTCCAGCGGCAGGCAGCGTCGTATAAATTGCGACTCGGCCAGTTGCACAAAATTACGCTTCACTTCCATTATGTCCACTTCGGCTTCGTTTTCTAAAGTTAAACATTAAAATATAATCACTAAAATTTAAAAACTAGTACATCAGTGTTCATAATCAGTTGTTCATAAAAATAATAAAAGTTGAAATGAAAACGATGGAAATAATAAAAATCAAACATTACTTATTATATTATATTACCAAATAAACATATATAATAATATACAGTTAAACACAAATCCAAGAATTAAAAAATCTTAATTTGAAAAAATCTAAGTTAAACTAAAAGTACAACTTTTGAAACTATAAAACACGTCTTTCTATTAAGTTCCATAAAGACAATAAATTTAAGGCCCCTACAACATGACCATATAAGTCGCATACAATCAGCGGACCTAAGGCATCTCTGAGCTTCTTGGTGACCCCTTTAACGACTTGCGACATTGGTCGTTGCCCGTGAAGCAGCAATTCCTCCACAATCAATTCCGCTCCATCTCCGTACAAAAGCTTCCCCACGTGGACATAACGGGGTATCCTGAAAATAAAAAAAGTCAAGCGTTCATTGAATCTGCTCCTGACAGTTTTTATACATCATTTCATCTATCTTTCTGCTGCTCACACATAACCATTAAAACCACAACGTCAAATGGGCCCCCTTCATTTCCAATGGGACTAACAAACTAGTTAATTGAAGTCCTACTCATCGGTTTGAATCAAAATTATGCTTAAAAATGCCATTCCAAAACCTCCAGATTGAACGGACTTAACTTTAATGCAAGCCTTTAAGCTGGCATTCAATCAGACGACAAGGGCTATGCACAAAAAATTTTTACGCGTGCATGCTAAATTAATAGGATTATATATACAGAATTTAGGCAAGGGTTCGGACTAAAACTAACCAGTTGACTTATTTTAGTCCGTTTGCTGCGATGTCATTCCTAAGTTAACCTCGGACTAAAATAACTCCATTTAATCCAATAAAGGAATAATCCAGAACTTTTTTGCCGTCTGCAACAAAATCACCCCAGGCGAACCACTAACCGAGCCAACGCAAACAAAGACGAACGGGAGCAACTGTAAACCACGGCCCCGCTTTCTCGCTGACTAAACTCCACAATATTGTGCTGGATCAAATTCCGCAGTGCTTTTTTAACATAAAACAATTAGACTAATTTTTAAATAGTTCTATGTGAAAACCAAAGAAACTAAAGAGGCTAGGCTTCCGTTATACGAGTATCATCGTATCACGCAGCCATACACTGAATACGTGAAGAATCGTAGAATACCCCCCACCCACACCCACAGTTAGGGTACAAAATGTACATAACTTAAATGTGATTAATACAGCCAAAATAGTCGTCTATAATAATGCGACACTACTATGCACTGAACAGCATAATATGAGTTATAGTTCAAGCAGTTTGCAACCTGTTTCAATTAGTTATCTTAATTCATATCACTCAACTCACTACGTTACGTGTATCCGAGGCAATATAATTCAACAAACAAAATCCAACCTAATTCGCTCAAATCTAGTCACCAGCTAACCAACCTTAGCCGGGGGGAGTTTTGACCGACTGACGAGCGTGGGAAAAGTGGCGTCACCAAGTCTGAGGAGACAGCCGCCCAGTCTGGCCACAGTCTGTCCGAAATAGTCCAGCAGGATTTGGGCACACGTCGCGTTCACTGTCGTTGACATTCAACCGGTGCAGTGCAGACTAAATATTAACACTGACCACAGATGCACATAGGGGCGGGTAGGGGGATATCCACCACCCCTTCTCATCAGACAGCGAACACCCTCCCCCCCTCAGAGGGCCTAAAAAAGGTGCACCAAAATCTGAGAAAAATCTCGAAAATTTTCCGGATGCAGCCAAATAAGTAAATCAAAACTAAAGTAAAAATCAGGACGCCTCCCCCTCCGCCAGAGGTCGGACACCCCCCCCCCCCCTTCGCCGATTGCTCCCGTGCATCTATGATACTGACCAATTATTGTGAACCTAAGCTGCAGTGTAAGCAAAATCAGATGCTGTGATAAATACTCCGACGGACGTAGCCTTAGTTTAAGTTACAGCAAGGTTCATAACAGAATAACACAAATTCCGAAATTATATAACTCAATATAAGCCAAAACCAAGCTTGATACTAACTCTAAGACTAACCCTAAGCCTAATTCCAAACAAGAGCCGGTATTTCTAGTTTGCCACAAATCACACGTGTAGAGCCTTACTACTAGAAGACCAAAATCTTTATTAGACGTAGGCTTGATAAAGAGCCCCCTCCTTTAATCCGAAAAAATTTTCTAAAAGAACTTTATAAGATCTTTAAAATTACAGCTGTCTCTCACCTACCAAATAGAGTATTACACAGGCTGGACTATAAACTATATTTTACACATCACCTATTTCAACATACTCTTAAATTCGGTTATTATAAGAACCCCTACATAGTCCCCATACATGCGGGTGGGGGGAATACTCACCCCCAAACAAGACTCCCCCTCCCCCATCGGCTAAACACATTCCTCGATGGGGTATTTTTTTAAATTAGCGTATAACAGCTCCTCTATATTTCCTCAGCTGCACATGTGTGGTTCCCAGTTATAGGTTCTTGTTCGCATCCCAGCATAGTTCGGGTTTCTATTTGTCAAAAAATGTGAATCCTTTCTGACAACAACTCTGTTCTCAGCTATCAGCAAAAGTTTGTCCATCTCAATTCACAATCTGATCCAACAAATAAAATGAACACAGACCTGACCGACTCAGGGCGGTGAAAAAATACATTCACACAATAATACTCATCATGAAAGATAGTAAATGGTTTATTAACAAAACAATACAATATACGCCTACATAACAATTACAGTTATAGACTGTACGATATAAAACATAGTTCGACATTAGTAAATAATAAATAAAGAAATACAGAAAACAAACAAAGTATTCCAAACAGATAAATATTCGGGGAAAACAGATTGTACCAGATAGGTACAAATGCTCAACATCAAAATTATCTAATCCTATGAGCTTAAGGTATGCATATAGATCCTGAGCGTATTTTTTCTCACTCTGATTATATGCATAATGCATTTGTCCTAATATGTGAAACAAATATCGCCACATCTTTGTTGACCACAAAAATTTTAGTATGTCCTCTTCTTACGTGTAAAGTCAATAGTGTATATATCAGAAAAAATACTAATTATTATACCAGTAAATTAATTTTTTAAATAATTAAATAAATAAACAAAAAACGTCAGCCACTTTCAGACGAAACGAAAGCTTTCACAAATACTATGTTACAGCTTGGGCTATGAAAATGCAGAATGAGACTGAACTATATCATTTAATTTGGTCGTAAACTGAGTGCTGTTTATCTGAGATCCGGGAAGGTAAAGAGGATTCTTCACCAGGCATGGAATGTAAACCTGAAAAGAAAAACAGATTTAAGATTGAACCAATATGTTCATAATTACGCAACATTATACAGTTATATATATATACAATAATATAATAAAAATACAGTAAAAACAATATATACATGACGACTTTGCAAGTAAGAATTTCCGTTTGATGGCAAGCAGAAATTAAAATTTTTTGGCCGGATTATGAAAGACCAAAGGGGGAACAATGTACAATATTTCACTTGAGCCAAATTTTGAAGGGGGCCCTATCCGGGTCCGCTAATCTATACAGCAGTTTGAACACACACATAAAAAAACTAAAACTAGTTTTTTCTGCTACATTACAGACCACAATACTATTGAAGTCAAAATTTGATACAATACGTCCAAAAATTTCGCAAACTCACATCACGATAAATGGTTCTGAGCAATTCCTGAATACCGCTCGCATTGCGATCTGAGTTGAGCACCAATTTCAAGCCATTGCCCACCTCGAAATAGCTCAGCTTGTACTTGTTCGTCTGATAGTTGAGAAATCCTTGCTTGCTGAAAAAAAAAATATATATATATATATAGAAGAAAAAGGATATCTTTAGTGCCTGTAAATAGTGGTAAGAAAGTGAGTTGTGTTATTAGTTTAATAATGAAAATTTCCAATTAAAAAAATATATAAAAAATAAAAAATAAAAAAAATAAAAATAAAATATATATATATATATATATATATATAAACCCATAAAAACTTCAAAATAAGTAGAGCACCCAAATTCATAAAAGTGCAAGCTCGGCTTATTATCCGAGCTTTGAACAAGCCCGGCTTAAAATCTCGGCTTTTCGTATTCATAAAAAAAAGCTTGGCTTTTTATCCAGGCTTTTTGGTATTCATGAAAGCCGAGCTTATGGTATTCATAAAAATCAAGCTCGGATTATAATCCCGGCTTCCACGTATATTTTATTGATTTTTTTCATTATGAATAAAAAGCTCGGGTAAAAAGCCAGGCTTAAACAAGCCTGGATTAAACAAAAAGCTCGAATAAAAATCCAAGCTTGCGCATAAACCTAGCTTTTAATCCCGGCTTTTCCAAGCCAGACACGAATAAAAAGCCGAGCTTTTTATGTCGACATTTATGAATACCAGCCTAGACTTTTGGCACATATCTTGGTATATGAAGTCACAAAAGTTGTGGACTTTAACTTTTTTAATCTTTATCCATAGTTTTATCTAAATGTTTGCCAAAATTCTCAAAAATAATTATTTTTTCACAGAGAATTGGCCACGATTTTCAAAAATGTTTTTTGCTAAAACACCCACCAGGGCCTGACACTCACACGTTATACGCATTTTCTCTGACTAGGTCAAGAAGCAGCCAAAATTTGTGCACAAGACCGCCCCCCCCAACAAATAGCCATGTTAAATATTGCTTGAACATATATATAATACCTGTCCGTTGGACTCAGCTTGGCAACGAAAGACCGCATGGAAAACAGCATACCATAGACCAGTTTAAATTCCTGAAGATAGACATAGATAAAAAATTAGCAAAGAACAAATATTTTCGTATCGTACATTTTGTAGACCCTTCAAAATTTATGACGACAACTTTAAATTTGGTTGTGATTTTTTAATTATACCCATTTTCTAGTAGACACTTCTGCAGCGCTTTGCGAATCCAGCTCAGCTAACTCTACAATTCCGCGGAAAGTGTGCAAATATAAAAATGTGTATCAAGCATAAGTTATGATTGATACACTTTTTTTATATTTGCGCACTGATATATAACACTAGTAAATAAAAATAACTATATAATATATAACTAAAATAAAACTTCATGTACATTGAGCTTGAGCAACTAACTTCTTCCCTGTCCATGTTGCACTGATTATCACGTTTCCACTCGTGGTAGTAGATGCAGTTTCCTTCGCGGTTGTAAATAAATAAATTATAAATCGCCATAACGACTATTCCAATCTCAATCCATGACCACCACGTCCGCAATAAAGCCTAGTAAACAAAAAATACAAATGAGAACCAAACATTCGGACATTCGGATATCAGGATAAAATATTACGACAAAATATTCAATCCGCTTGGTCAAAAATCTAGCTAATAAATTATAAATAAATCTAGCTAATTCCGCAATAATGATTAATTATTGAAAGACAGCAGCATAGGTCATACCTCAACCATAAGTTTAAGGAACGGAGTTGTAAAAAAATGTTTTCTCAGGGTGCTCTATTTCAAAAAATCTATCTGCTAGTTCACCCCTAACGCCCAACTGCACTTGCTCGGTCACCCCAACTGCACTTGATCCGGTTCAACAATACACATGCACACTAACTCTCAAACGTATATATTAAGCCTTGCGAGAAGGAGGTCCAAGTGAGGGCTATGGGTAAAATGCGCTATTTTTTTCACTGGCTAATCATATTTTTTTCAAATAGAATAAGTTTAATAAATTTATTTCGATAGTTGATTTGATTGCTGTTACGAAATTTTTTGAAGCTCCTATTGAGATTTGGGATTCTGTATCCAGGCCGTGTTTACATTGAGCTGAAAAAACGCTGGAGCAGCTGGAAAAGAGCTGGAGCAGCTGAAAAAAGCTGAAACTGCAGCGTTGGCATGTCAACGGAGCAGCTAGTCTATGGTGATCCATCGCCATACTTATCCGCTTTTTTTTCGGTACGTGTCAGTACGCGTGTCGCATGTGCAAGATATATATATATATAAACGTTTTTCCAAATGCTAAGCCAGTGGCAAATCCGGGGCCAGGGCCGTTTTCACCACACACATAAATTAGCAACATACAGCACAATTTAAGGTGGCACTCCTGAAATGTGGGTTTTGGCCATTACTTTGAAAACGCGCAAAAATAAACATGCATCGTACGAACAAAAGTTGATCAGAAGTGAATTTCCTTCAATTTGATGTACATAACACATAAAAAATTTTTTGAACATTTTTGAGCAAATTTCGTCAAGAAAAATAGATTTTCACGGAAATACCTCCACATGCCAGTGCATTTACACGTATGTAATGAATTTGAAAGGCTGCAAAACACTAGCAGTCGTGTTTTACTGAAACATACTTGAAAATTTTTGGTGTTTTATCACAGGAAAACTACACATTTACAAAACATGTTAAAATCATGTTAATTGGATTTGATTTAACATGAAATTAGCATGTGTGAAAAACATGCTAAGAATATGTTAAAATTTTAACACAAATTTAACATGTTTTTCGCAAGCTCCGCCCACCAGCCTGCTTTTTAACATAAATGTAACATATGTATATATGTTAAATTTATGTTAAAATCATGTTAATTTTTTAATGTTATATAATGTATATATATTATATATATATATATATATATATATATATATATATATATATATAATAAAATGGCACTTTTCAGTGAGAATAATCAATAATAAATAATAATAAATGAATAAATAAATATAATTAATCAAAATTTTCTCAAAATGATGTTAAATTCGTGTTAAAATGATATTAAAATCGCTAAAACAAATTTAAAATGTTAAAATCATGTTATAAATATGCTAAAAGTATGTTAAAATTATGTTAAAATCATGCTAAAATGATTCCAAATTATACGGCGCAGATGTGAAATAGCTGTTAAGAATATGCTAAAATTATGTTAACAAGCAGCAATTTTATGCAAAAGTTGTCTGCCACTTTTATCACTTTCGCAAAGTTGGAACCTGTCGCCTTGCAATGTTATTTTCTTATCATTAATTGAAAAAAAATTGTTGCATTTGCAAATACAAGTTGCATTTTTTCGAATTTAGCTGCCTCATCGTGTACAGTGTGTGCTAATTGACAGTTTGAAAGTTTCATTTAGTTTGGTTTCATATAACCATTTAATACCCAGAGCTGCCATTTGGCACATCACGTGATTAATACCCAATCAGGAGCTGTAAAACTTGACTTGTCTATTCTAATCGGCTGAGCTGAAATGTTTTTCAGAAAGTGTAGATCTTTGTGTGCAGTGGCCAATTTTGAACCTAGAGCCACACAAACAAACCTATGCTTCCCTAAGCAATGCGCAAATTTAACTGTTTTTCATCGCAACAGTAGTATTTTCTTCGTGACTTCATTACGATTTTTGATTGCGCCGCCAACATTCAACTTTATTTTGAACAGATTCAGAAAATGTTGTATATACTCTATCTATTGCTAGCCTTCAACTATGGCAAGCGCTCGGTTAGAACTCGCTGTGTTAAAACTCTGGAGTGAGGTACACATGCTTGAGCGATGGCGCAATTTTTTCGCAAATTCTCAACTGTAAGCGCTTATAACTCAAAACCGGTATATACGTCTTAGACCTCTACTCGGCTGACTATGTATGTTTTGTTCACCATTAATTTCTCTATCGAATCAGGGTAGGCGCGATAGCGCCTAACCCTAGAACAGGAACGACAGTCCACATTGCAGAATTTGAAAATTAATTTTTTAATAACTAAAAATGTATGCAAGCAAACTCGTTTTAATTTGGTGTGTGCACGTGTCTGGGGGAGGGGTACATGCTGGCTAAATTTCAGGTTAATTGGTTGGGTATTACCGGAGGTATGAAAAATCGTCTCCCGCAAACTCGGATTTTTCCGTCTTTTTTTTCCCGGCGCCATAACTCAAGAAATCCTTCTTGGCGAGGCACTTTTTTATGTTTTTTACATTTATTTTGGTCGGCAATAGCGTCATCATAAAGATTTTATTCTAAGCTTTTGCCGTTTCGGCTCTGTTGGGAGGGGGAAAAGCCCTTTTTTGGGGCTCGAAAAATGGCACTCAAAAATTCAATGGCGCCAGCTTTTGAGAAGTCATGCAAACAGCCCAAGTCTGATCTCTTGTATGCATGGAAGTGCAGTAGAGTTGTAGTGCGTCTCCCCTTTTGCCTTTTGGAGTCGATCGTGTCACTGTAGGCCTAGTGAGGGGGTCCGGAAGGTACTTTACGTGTATTAGGGGGTTAGGCTACCCATGGGCAGTACAGCCAAAACCATTATAAATGGAGGCCTGTCGTTTTGTATGCGAATATAAACCCATATACTGTGCATTTCAGTGTGATATTAGTTTTGCTGTCAGATTTACCTAGTAGCCAGAACTGGCGCACCCCCCTCTGACACCCTTGGAAACATGGTTTTTCATGACTTTGTCATTGTATAACGCTTTTATGGATAACCGCTTGTTCTGTATTTCTATTGCATCTTAATATACAGGCGCAGGGGTATCCGTGGATATTGTTTGGTCCGCGTCATGTGCGCTGTTCGAATTTGGCAACCCTGGCAATGTGCCAAAATGGTCAATTTGACCAAATTTTTGAATTTTGTCATTTTTGTTGAAAAACTGTGGAAAAGGTTAATTTGAGGTGCTGAACGGGAATATAACGTTGTTTTGACGAAAAACTATTGTTTCATCCAAAATAGTGCTCAGTGGTCAACTACGGTTGTGTGTACTAGACAGTAAATATGTAGGCAGTGCAGCCAAAACGGTGATAGATGGAGGCCTGTCGTCTTGTATTCGAATATAAACCTATACATTGTGCATTACAGCGTGGTATTGGATTTATTGTCGGGTTTACGTAGTAGCCAGAACTGGTGCACTGCACACCCTGTGTGATACCGTTGAAAAGATGATTTTTCATGATTTTCTCAATGTATAACGCGTTTATGGATAACCTCTCGTTCTGTATTTCTGGTACATCTTAATACATAGTCGCGGGCGTGTCAGTTGATATTGTTTGGTACGCGTGGGGGGCACTGGTCCACTTTCGTAGCCCTCGCAAAGTGCCAGAATGGTTAATTGGACCAAATTTTTGAATATTTTAAATTTTTTTGAAAAACCGTGAAAAGGGTTAATGTGAGTTGCCGAACACGAAACTGACGTCAGTTTGACCAAAATTAATGTATATATTAACTATTAGCCCAAAATAATGACAAATACGAACAGGCCAATTGTGTACTGTTAGTGGCTTTGTAGAAATAAGTAGGTAGAGCAGCATACGCATGCGCGACTATCACTTTTCAGAATGTAATCATACAATATACAATCCAAGTGTCAGCTTTCCTGTCGTCAAGTAAAATTGCTGCAGCGGAAAAACAAATAGGATTATTATAAAAATGCCCTTTCACCAAGGGCAGCAGTGTGGGTAGAATAGGAAAGTTGGCTGATCTACAGCGGAAAAATGCTAATAAGCTTGTCAAATAACCGGGACAAATTTTGCAGCCGAATAGGGAAACTCAGCTTGCTAAATGAAGCGGACAAAAGTTGCGCCAGAATAGCAGTCGCCCTGCGACACGTTAGTGCTTTCTGCACCCTATTCGCGCGAATAGTTAGGAAAAACATTTTTGACACTTATCAGCACTCAGGACTAAAGTCAGGTGTATAGATTATGAAGTTATACTCTGCAGATATATAGAGGTACCTATTTCATTTAAATTTCTCCATGCGCAATCTATTTTTGTTTTGTATACAGACATATTTCCAAAAAATTACAAATGAGTAATGTAATGGCGTATTTCAACTTAACATTATATATCTTATTATATAGACATTAACGACTAATATTCAATACGAATCATAAAATGTTACAATACAACCGGGTGCAGGTTCGGCGGGGGGGGAAAAATTCAAACGCATATTTTTTCAATGTAAAAACACGTTTTTATTGGTTTTCGGGCGCGCTGAGTTCATTTTTAGCACTTTCCAAGCAAAAAAACGTAGATTTACTGCTTTTCGAAAAAATTCAAAATTTGTCGAAAATCATCATTTTTTGACATTCAGGGGCTAATATTTTCGAAAATTTTCACCGATACAGTCGTAATATCAGTCTGAAGTTTAATCATCACAACGTAACTTATAATAATATATTTAATTCAGCTTTGTTTCCAAAATATTCTGCTCATTTATACCAAAAAATGTTAATTTTTTTAAACTTATTTAATAGGCGAACTATGCATCGTTAAACTGAGCTCACATATCAATTGTTATTGTTTCTTTTTGCATAGACAATAAATTAACTACATTTTCCGACACAAAATAGCATTTTTAGTTAAAAGGAGCAATTTTTAATAATGAAGAATACCATAAAATACGAATTCAAAACGTCACTGCTGCTCAGCATCACGCTGGCGCTGACAGCCAATTTCGGTTCAAAAGCGCAGCTTTGTTTATGATTCCACAGTAGCAAATATCCTTTTATTTGATGCAAGCAACTAAGACTAAGCCTTTCCTAACCCAAATACTAAGCCTGAGCCTAAGCACTAAGCCTCAGCCTAAAGGCCGATTCACACGGTGCGTTTTTGCCGCTGCGATTTTGACGCAAAACGCAAGACGCAGGGTCTCCCACACGAAACGCACCGTCTGAACAAGCTTTGCGGCCTTAGTGCGTCTCGCAGGTCAGTTTGCTGCGTCTTCACTGTTTCAAAAAATGACAAAGTGCTAAGCATAAATTATTTAAACCAGCACAAACGTAGCATCAAAACGCAATGAAATCGCAGGTCGAATTGCAGTCTGGCGTTTAAAACGCTGCGGCAAATTCAAGACGCAGGCATTCTGCACTAAAAACGCTGCGTCTGTTCAGACATTGCGTTTTGCTTGCGGCAAGCTGCGTTTTGCCGCAGCGGCAAAAACGCTGCGGCAAAATCGCAGTAAAATCGCAACGTGTGAATCGGCCTTAAGCCTAAGCACTAAGCCTCAGCCTAAGCACTAAGCCTAAGCCTAAGCCTCAGCCTAAGCACTAAGCCTAAGCCTAAGGCCTACATTTAAGAAAAAACCTACTAAGAAACATCAGGAATAACTTTACCGCACTAAAAAACCCCAACTAGCTTCATATTTTGAAAAACTTTGTGGTTATAGCCCGGAATTCGTACTAAACCTTACGTGCGCTGTAACGCTTCAATCAGCCTGATCCTGGTAGCTTCAGAAAAAGTTTTGTAACTTTTCAAAGCCTGAACCGATTTGCAAAATTTTTTCAGCATTTAGTAGCTTAGAAGTTGCTCTTTCAATAGTAACAGCAGGTTTTCATTTGATTCAGTATTTTTAACTAAATCCAATTTTGCGCAAAAAATTTCATGTAAAGTTTAATTTTTTGACAAAGTTTGATTTCCAGCTAAAGCTTACATCCTACAAACTTCTAACCTAGCCTATTCGAAAGAGCGTTCAATTTTGACCCCCCGTAGGTTTGGGGGATATAGGGGGACTCCGGATCATTAGTCGAAAAAATGCCGTTTTTCCGACTTATTCCACCCCTAAGGGTTTTAACACCAATAATTTCAATCTAGATTTTTATTAAAAGGGGCGACAGCTATTTTGGGGGCTAGAGATCAGATTGGGGGCTTGGCTGACGATGGGGGTTCTATATTTTTATTAAAAGATTGGGTAGGAAGCGATTTATGGGCAAAAATAATTTTCCCCCCCGCCGAACCTTGACCATACAACCGTATAACTCTAGTTAATACAAATAACTGTAGAATTTATATAAGCTTAAACTACATTTACATACGTAACAATAAAAATGGGCAATCGATTGATTAATATATTATCGATAAACAATTATTTCTTCTGGACATATATAGCTTGCCTAGAAAATAACAGCAAGAACCAATGAAGTACACGGCACTTTTCCGGCAACAGGTAGCTGATGATAATGGCTGATTAATTCGTGCGAATTCGTGTAGAAAGCACTAACGTGTCGCAGGGCGACTGCTATTTTGACGCAACTCTTGTCCGCTTCATTTAGCAAGCTGAGTTTTCCTATTCGGCTGCAAAACTTGTCCCGGTTATTTGACAAGCTTATTAGCATTTTTCCGCTGTAGATCAGCCAACTTTCCTATTCTACCCACACTGCTGCCCTTGGTGAAAGGGCATTTTTATAATAATGTTGGTTTCGCGATCTATCTACGACAAACGATAACTCAAGCAATTGTCAAAATACCAGAAGGTGTCAGATTGTCAGAATCAGGCTGCCTGGAGTGAGATGCTCTGGGTATTAAAGGGTTAATGAGGTAATGTTGAATCGTAAATATTGGAATATTTTTTGTCTGGTTGCAATTTTTTGGTAATATTAGCTTCAAATAGCTCATTTTTGATTTAGCGGGTCCACAAATATTTTACATTCAGTTTTTCCTATAAGAGATAAATTAACGTCCAGTGTTAATATCTAGTTTTAAGGTTTTGCACGCTTAAAACTAAACAAATTGTTTGCATGCTTTGCAGCTTATCCCAAAAGTAAAAACAATGCAAAATTGCAAATAATGTACATAAAGTGTTAATTTAGTTACATACTACACAGAATGTCAATGTCAGAATGTCATCAAACTGTCAAGTCAAGGAATAGTAATGTTACCTATCGGCTTCATAGTCAAGTAGTTAACGCGACACAGACATATAGGTAAAAAGCACGTCGTAGTGGTAAGCACGTATGCGTAGGCTGACTAACGGCTAAGCCTTGAAATATTACCCTTCATTGTGGAAACGTCACATAAATCAGAAATACGTGCAATCTACGCTGCAAGAAGCAGCGTAAAGACCTGTCGGCATTGCGATGCCGACAGGAAAAACATGTTAAAATTATGTTAGAATGATGTTAAAATCATGTTAATTTTATGTTAAAATGATTCAAATTATATAACGCAGATGTTAAATAGCTGTTAAAAATATGCTAAACTTATGTTAAAAACATGTTAAAATGATGTTAAAATTATGTTAATTTTATGTTAAAATGATTCAAATTATATAGCGCAGATGTTAAATAGCTGTTAAAAACATGTTAAAATTATGTTAAAATTATATTAAATTTATGTTAAAACCATGATAAATATGGCCTACAGAATTTTAACATAAAATTAACATGTTTTTAACACTATTTAAAAAACCTGTTAAATTATGTTAAATACATGTTAAAAACATGGTAAAATATGTTAAAAACATGTTAAAAACATGTTAAACGAAAGTGTTAAAAACATGTTAAAATTTTCACATATTTTTAACATAATTTTAGAACATTTTTAACATGTTTTTAAAAGTAGCATTCTTCCTGTGTATTGAGTGTGGTATAATTTTTTTGTGAACTAACGCAATACTTTCTGCATGAGACAGAAATTTAGTGCGTGTGAACACAAACGCAAATTTTCGGCTTGCGATTATAAAAAATTGGCTCAACGAAAAAAATTAAAATTTATGACTTAAATGCACCTTGTCATCTTCGAGCGATCGCAAAATTTGATTTTCGGCAAATCGACAATATCCAAAAAATTTAGCCAAATTTATGTTTTTCAAAAATCGCGATTTTAGTGTTTTTCGATGTATCAATCATATTCATCAAAAATGACTTTTTGCGACCGCTCGATCACGTTGAGGCGAGCAAAATGAGCT
The DNA here is from genome assembly GCA_030248245.1 of Trissonchulus sp. WLG1_4. Lineage (NCBI taxonomy): Eukaryota > Metazoa > Nematoda > Enoplea > Enoplida > Ironidae > Trissonchulus > Trissonchulus sp. WLG1_4. The sequence continues at coordinate 4,690 of JASANF010016446.1, read as the reverse complement.
ATTGATTGTGCAACAGCTACTTCCTTGCGAAGAGAAAACGCAAGCCGAAATTCCACTCACGTTTGGTCTACAGTGAACACTAATTTGTATCAATCAACTTCATTTTTTGTATTTAGGCATACTTTTACACCAGCTTGCCATTGTGTATCTAAAATTGGCCCCAAACTGCCGTTTTTTGAAAAGTCACAATTCAGTAGCGCCACCTTAAGGGGGCGCTCCTTGAATTAGTGTTTGTGACCGGCCGGAATTTTCGGCCGGCCGGCCGGCCGGCCGGCCGGTCAAAATCGGCCGGCCGGCCGGTTAAAGACACCGGCCAGCCAGCCAGATTCAACTGACTGACAATCCGGCATAACAATCCGGCAGGCTAAGTTTATGCCGAAATGACACTCTGGACTGGTTTTATCCAAAAATTCTGCCGTTCCGGCCGGTCGGCCGGCCGGTTTTAACGGGCCGGCCGGCCGGCCGGCTTATACCGGCAGGCCGGCCGATCACAGCCGGAATTCTTTGCCGGCCCGGCGGCTTTCGCGGCCGGTCACAAACACTACCGGGAATCAGGGGTTACATCGAAAATTGGCAAAAAAATGGCAAATGTCAAACTTTACTATATATATATATATATATGTACTACGGCACATAGGAATACTGGAGGCAAAATTTCAAATCACGTGATCACTCCCAGAGCACCATACGTGAGTGAATTTTCGGCAAACGATAACTCTGCTTATACTTTTTGTATAGTCACACTTTATATACCAAAATGTAGCTTATGTGCTTCTCTAGTTGAACACTATTTTGGTTTTTAACATTTATGTCGGGTTTGGATAAAAAACGTCATTATGTGTTTTCGAAGTCGAACTCTGAGCAAAAAAATTCATATAAAAAAATTTCTAAGCTTTATTTTAAAAAACTAAAAAATTGTTCAACTGCGCAAAACATAAGGCTATAATTGTGCAAAATTTTGTACAAAAATATCTTACCAGCATTTTATAATCGAATGCCGAAAAATTGGTTTTGTATTCACACAGCCTGTATTTGAGTCTGCTGCTTCTAAAAATGGTTTATTGTGCGATTTTTTTGCACAGAACGCAACAAAATTGTTTTAATTTTTCATTACGACTAATAAAATTTACGTAACGTCTGTTTTCAAAACCTCAAAAAGCGTTGATGCACTGGCTTACTTGCTGAATTTGTGTAAAAGTCGAATAAAATCAGTAAATTGTCCAATTTTTTCCAAATTTTTTGATATGGAGATATGCATGTCAAAACATCCGAGTATTTTGGGCAACTTTCCTTCAAGAATGATAGGTCATTTTGGCTGTTCTTAAAAAATACGGCCCAAATCCTTGATTCCCGGAGCGCCCCCTTAAGGCTCGTTTCATACTTCTATACGGACATTGGGACATACGGGCAAACGGACGAACGGACATCCGGACAAAATGAACGGCAGAACGGCCGTTTGATTCATACTTTCGTCCGTTCAGCCGTGTGCCCGTTTGCCCTTCAGCCGTATGTCCGTTCATCCGTACTAAACGGCATATTTGCTCTTTGTCCGTATGTCCGGCAAAATTGAATTCAGTTCAACTCTGCCCGAAACTGTAGGGCATACGGACAAACGGACATACGACTCAAAAGTATGAATCGCACCTTTGTCCGTATGCCCGTACATCCGTATGTCCGTACGTCCCAATGTCCGTTTGCCCTAAAAAGTATAAATTGAAAAAACGGACGAACTGTGCTTTGTCCGTGTGCCCTATGTCCGTTTGTCCGTATGCCCTATTGAAGTATGAATCGACCCTAAGATGGCACTGGCATAGGGTTGTTTCAGTTAACTGATAACTGATTACTTTTTTTATTTTAGCAATCAGTTAAAGTTAACTGATAACTTAACTGATTACATTTTGCGTAGCAGTTAAACTTTTTACTTTAACTGATTTATTGACAATGGCAGTTAACTAACTGTAACTTAACTGAAGTTATCGCCAAAAACTGATTTAAATCAGTTAACTGAAAATATTTTCAATTAACACGCTTAACTGAAAATATAATTTCAGTTATGCGCGTAACTGAAAATGATTTTCAGTTATGTTATGGAAAGTTCCATTTTTATGCAAAATAGGCATGTCCCTTGTGTTGGACAACGCTCACAAAATTATTTGTGTAGGTTATAGCATGATGCAGTGCAGTCAGTAATTTATACGCAAAGTTACTTGAAGCGCCTTGTACATGAACGAGTGCGCGCAGCACACAAGTTTATGCACGTTTGTTTCACGTGCCAGGGCGAATAGTTGCTGAGTGCACATTACAAAGTATACCCCTCATTTCCGGACCCTATACTCAACTGAGGCCGGGGGCGTAGGGAAACGCCTTTCTTAGTGTCTTGAATTCAGGGGGAAGGGGTACCCCCCTCAGTTGAGTACGGCGTCTTATTCGGTTTTTAGGCGGGTACTCTCTCTCTCTCTCTCTCATTTTAAGACATTCTGAAAGTTATGACTTATGAAATTATGAAAGTACTCCCCCTCACAAGCGTACAAAAAAGGGCTATTTTGCGCTCCGCATTGGACGCAAGCCCCAAGGCATAATAAGGAGGGTGTCATACTTATACTTTTATGTATGTACTTTTGATATCAGTGGAAGGATATAAGTTAAATTATGTAAAGTGTATGTAAAACATGTGTAAAACTAAAGCAAAACTAAACTAGAAAGCGGGAACATGTTTAAATTAAAAATCATGAAAGAAGTAAAACTAATTTAAGTTTTTGTAAATGCACCGTAACTGCTGTAGCCGGTAGCCACGTGGGTGTAATACAAATATTTATCATTTCGAAAAGTAGTCTAGTGGACTTGAAAGTTATTTGTAAAGTGGTAAGCTATGTTAGTTAATAACAAGCTAAGTTTTCGGCAAAAGTATTCAGTAAGTATCCAGCATATATATACGCTTCTAAGTACATTGGCCAGAGGCCATCGTAAACCTGTTATAGCAGGCGGGAAAAAAAACCCGCATTTTCATATTTCGTCATGTAGCTCATAGACTATACGTTTTCACGGGAAACCAAAAAAATCTGTCGTAGGCCTAACCTTGCTCTAAACGCTGGGACCGGTTTCATTTCACTATCTCTTACCGTTTTTTGGCGGGAAGCCAAAAACTTGCCGGGGAAAAAAACCCATTTGGGGGAAAAAAACCCATGTGGGGGAAAAAACCCACCCCATAAATCACCCGAAAAGTGTGTTAGCGGTAGTTTTTCAACGCTATGGCACGTATTAGGAGTAGTAGAGGCCCCTGATACCAAAACTATACGCAGATTTGCTATGGGGCCCCAGGTACACAAGTTTGAAAACTGCCCTTCGCAGCCCATTATAAAATTTTGAATTTTCAGATTTGAAAACAAAACACCTTAATTTCGCCTGAAAACGTTGAAAACAACTAAAAAGTTGCGATAACGCTTCAAATGCATGCAAAATTTGCACTTTATGGCTTCTTTTTACGCCATCGACCCTCTGTGGGGGGTACCGTGAGTGGGTGTGACTGGTCCTGACGGGCATATTCTACTTTCATTTGGTTATTTGGCGTTTGAACAAGAGAAATTAATGGGTTAAAATCAAAAACATACAAAAAACTGGCAATAGCACCAGAAAATACTACTTTTCACCCCAAAAGGACCCCAAAATGACAAAGTCCGACTGTTAGGCCAGTATTTCAGAATTCGATCGAGAAAGTGTCAGTTTGCGCATTTGTGCTAATAATAAACGTCTTTTTGCACTACCATGAGTCTTTTGGAGTAACTACTAGGTTTTTCGACATCACCAGACCATTTTCAAAAAGTGGGTTTTTTTCCCCCACATGGGTTTTTTTTACCCCGTCTATTTTCGGTCATGCCCCCCCTCGTACGAAAAAAGGAGGGATCTGCCACTGCGGTCATGAATAGAGGAAGGGTAGTCCTCTGTAAAAGTGTTTTTACATTTGAGCGCGCATCTCTTAGTGCTGAAAAATGAGACTCCAAAATTCACCTCCTTTGGAGCCATGTCGGGTCAAAAATGGGGGGGTCCAATTTTTGACTCATAAAAAATACCAGCGAGACCCCTTTTGGATACCACTTACATATATATGTTTGCCTACAGGGATTGTACTTTACGCTGGCAAATTTTTAGACCTGTACCACGTATGTACCCAAGTTCCGGAACTGGGGTGGGTTTTTTTTCCCCCAAAAAATGGGGTGGGTTTTTTTTCCCCGCCTGCTATAAACCCGCTAGAACTGTGTTAAGATACCAGAATCAAAATTAAAGACCTGTTGGGCTGTGGCCCAACAGGAAAAACGTGCAATTTTAACGCATCCTCAAAATTCTGCACATTTCCAAAATTTGGCCCCATAACTGATTAATTTCAGTTAAAGTATCAGTTAAAGTTATCAGATAACTGTAACTTTAACTGATTTAATTTTTGGCCAATAACTTAACTGTAACTTTAACTGATTTAATTTTTGCCAAATAACTTAACTGTAACTTTAACTGATTTAAAATCTCATACAGTGGCGGATCCAGGGGGGGGCCACGGGCCCCTTTGGCTCTGCCCCCCCCCTTTGCCAAATAGGGCCTATAGAAAAAAATTTCCAATACGTCTCCAATTGACCAAATTTGGCCTACAAATCAAAATTTTCTCCAATTTTTTTCTGGGGGCTGCCGCCTCACAGGAAAA
>JASANF010016445.1:0-30301 GCA_030248245.1 Trissonchulus sp. WLG1_4 | reverse complement strand
AGCACTTTGATGCGTTATCGTTTTGCTATATGCGCTATTTTTTCATATCCTCTATCAAAACACAAACTAAAAGTTTAAAAAGAATTTTAAACTTCTTAATTTTAATTGAGACATCGTATACGTGCTAAAAAGTACAAAAGTTTTTAATAAAATAGCCTATAGCACAAAATAGCGCCTAAATAGCGCAAATAGCACCCTCAGATGATATAAGCGCTATTTCTTGAAGCCTATGAGAAAAATGGCGCTTATAGCACTTTGATGCGCTATTGTTTTGCTATATGCGCTATTTTTAATATCCCTTATCAAAACACAAACTAAAAATTTAAAAATAATTTCTAAAATTATTCTAATTTATTGAGGAACCGTATAATTACTAAAAAATACAAAAGTTTTCAATAAATTAGCCAATAGCACAAAAATAGCGCCTAAATAGCGCAAATAGCACCCTCAAGATGTTATAAGCGCTATTTTTTTTAATCCTACGAAAAAATAGCGTTTATAGCACTTTGATGCGCTATCGTTGTGCTATGTGCGCTATTTTTTTATATCATCAACCAGCACACAAACAATAGTTTTAAAATACTTTTAAAATTCTTTTGGTTTAGTGAGGGATTGTATACGTGCTAAAAAGTACAAAACTTTTCAATAAGTTAACCAATAGCACCAAACAGCGCCCTATAAATAGCGCAAATAGCACCCTCAGGTGCTATAAGCGCTATACCAAGATCAGCATCACTATTTAAAGGGAAATTAACACAAACACCAATAGGCCAGCGTAACTCAGTTGGTAGAACGTTGAGCCAGCAATCTAGCAATGGGTGGTTTCAATTCCCCCTGGCCATTTTTCTGTACAAGTTTCATCCATATCCAAAAAAAATAGCACATATAGCACCGCCGATAGCGCTTATAGCGCAAATAGCGCATATAGCACCCCCAAAAAGCGCTATAGCGCAAATAGCGCCATAAAAAAAAAAAAAAAAAAAAAAAAAAAAAAATAGCACCTCTCGATAGCGCATATAGCGCAAATAGCGCACATAGCACCCCGAAAAAAGCGCTATAGCGCAAATAGCGCATATAGCACCTTCGATAGCGCTTATAGCGCAAATAGCGCATATAGCACCCCCAAAAAGCGCTATAGCGCAAATAGCGCATATAGCACCTTCGATAGCGCATATAGCGCAAATAGCGTATATAGCACCCCCAAAAAGCGCTATAGCGCAAATAGCGCATATACCTAACACCTTCAATAGCGCATATAGCGCAAATAGCGCATATAGCACCCCCCAAAAAGTGCTATAGCACAAATAGCGCATATAGCACTTTCGATAGCGCATATAGCGCAAATAGCGCATATAGCACCCCCAAAAAGCGCTATAGCGCATATAGCGCAAAAAGCGCATATAGAAAATTCCATAGCGCTTATAGCGCATATAGCGCATAAAAAAAGCGCTATAGCACAAAAAGTGCTATTTCGATTACACGCGTTCGTTACCGTATTAGGTATAAGTACACATGCACTCCTACTTTCTGTTTGTTTCAGCTGTATGTACTTTTATAATTACAGATATCATGGTGATTTGATTAACATTTTCTTAATTTTTTGTTATGATTTTGCCGCAATATCTTGAAACCAGTACATTAAATTGTAGTCAAATATAGGTATTTAAAAAGCGTAAGCTAGAACTTAGAAGCTGTATAATTAGCTTGACAACCCTCATATAAATACTACATCCACTATCGTCCACTAATAAGTTTTTGCCACACACGAACACCAAGGTTACCATGACTATGCTGCTATCAACAGCGCAACTCAGCAGAACTAAAGTAGTCAAGTTAAGTACTAGTTAATACTTCTGAACCCGTTAGAACCAGTCTTACACTATGTGTTCCTCCTGTGTGCAAGCTGTGTTTAATTTGATTCTATGTGTTTCCTTATTTTTCACTCTTCTTGCCCTCGCTTTGCCCGGTTGGACGGTTGCTGAACACGATAATGTGAATGTTAAGGACAGTAAAATCACATACGACAATGGTCTCTTCGTTATCAGTTGCGGCAAAGACAACCAAACAAAAACAAACTGCGATGTATTGGATGTGAGTTCTAGTTGTTTTATCGGTGATAATAAAAATAAGGTAGCATAAAAGCGCTGCATAAACGTTACTTGAAACAGTTGCATAAAAATTAACAAAAGTTGCTAGATTTGCAAATTCAATGTTAAAATAAAATAAATGTATTATTATAATATTATGTAAGTGTATTATGTATGTTGTGTCTGCTGTTGCCAAATTAGTAGGTAAAATTAATAATAGAAAATGCTAAAATATACAAGTATGTATATGTACACGTTACATATACATTATTTGTTATTATATGTTTGTTATACGTTTGTTCAGTATACGTTTGTTACCAGAACGTTATTCGAAAGCTCGTCTTTTAAGAATAAAACTTTGGTTTTTTTGAACCAAAGTTTGTCCTCTTTTGGCAACGAAGCTTTGTCCTTTCGCAAAAACCTTCTCCTTTTTGGACCAAGCTTCGTCTTTTAAGACAAAACTTGGTCCTTTTGGACAAACCTTCGTCTTTTTTTGATAACGAAGCTTTGTCATTGTTGAACAAACGTTCGTCATTTTTGACCAAGCTTCGTCTTTTAGGACAAACCTTGGTCCTTTCGGACAAACCTTCGTCTTTTTCTGGTAACAAATGTTCGAATTGGAAACTTTTTTTGCAATGTACTGTATGTATGTATGTATATATTAACTGATCCAAAATAACAGTTTTTTCAAATTCTTGTTGATGTCCTTGTAGGAAACTCCCCGGTACAAGAAGGCCACAGCAGCTATGTTGATTTTGTCGATGCTGTTTGGCCTGGCCGCCCTGGTCTGGTCATGTTTCACGTGTTTCATGTGCTGTCTTTGCTGCCTGAAGGAATACATGAACTATCTGCTGCCGGTTCTCACTGCGCTTAGTGCCTTATTTGTGTTCATTGGTATGAAACTTAGTTGGTACACATGAAAGTACTACGAGTTTTAAAACATAGTTTTTACACAGTCATGGTGTCATTCAGTTTCTAGAAAAATGATCGACACTATACTGTATACCTAATGTATACTATAAGATTCTGCAGATATTTGGGTAGCGCAGATCTGTACCTTGGTTTGTGTGACCATATTTGTTGTCCTCTCTTTGTCCTCTTCAACTGCTAAAGGCATTCTCACTTTAAGCGAAGCTACTGACTTAAAGAACCGCAGCAAATCTACTTGACACTATGTTAGTGTGTAGAATTTCACTCAATTCACAAGTCAGTGCCTGAACTAAGTTTGCACTACTACTACTGTACTCTAGACTCCAGAGTTTATATTATTTCAGGGGTGATGGTATTTGGTCTTGAGCATCACGATTTTGACAAAATAAAGGAGATGTCCAAAGAAGGGACCTTCCGCGAAAACTACGGGTATTGCTTGTTTCTGGCAATCCTAGCCGGTTTTGGATATGTGGCGACTGCAGTGTTGGGCTGCTGTGTGGTGAAAACTTCGTCTGTTTTGCCAGTGTAACCAATTTTGTTTATAATCACATACTTCTGACCAATAACTAAGCAGAACAAAATTGTCGGTGCCCAAATTAGCCAACAAATACTCAGTAAAGATTTTGGTGATTTGTGACCAATCAAAGAAAATAGCATAGGGCCTTTTCATAAATTAATGATAACTGAATTAACTTCATAACTTAACATAAGATAAAAAAATAAATCCGCAAAATTTTGCAAGCAAACGCAGACGACATGGTTAAGTCGTTCTACAAAGACTTTCATAAACTTTCTTTGAACTCATAATAAGTTACTGAACTTAATCTAATACAGTTAATATGAATTGATGAGAAGACCGCTAGTAACAAATTTGTTTAATAACAAAGGTTGGAAAAAATTCAGTTTGCATTTACGCAGGTATACCTATTTTATCAACCAGAAATTGAAACAGTTTTACTGCGTAGGTTATCAAAAGTGACCAACTTTTATTAACTAAATATATTCACGTCCATTTCGTTAATTTTGGTAATACCTAGTTCGCAAAATCCATACTTCTGCAACCTACTTCTGCTTAGTTGTTGGTTTTAAAGTTCGTGATTACATACAAAGAAGTGCCTTTCCGCAAATGCTTAATTGTACAGAATAAGCCATAAAATTAATTTCTGGCAACAATTAATTTATATTGGATATTAATAACGTCTGTACAACGCTACGGGTGAAAAGGTAATGCACTGATGCGTCTAATTCAGGGTTCGGTATTTTTCTATTCAGAAGACTTATAAAGTTATTATACAATGCCACAACGTTTTTTGAAACATGTCATCAGAAAGTACATAATATATATCAGTTAGTCTGAATGTAAATCTGTTCAATGGTTTTCGGTTTTGGCAAACTGAAATTTTTTCAAAACTTATGCAGATGTTTAAAATACAACAATCCTTATCGAACGCCATTTCATGCGTCATATGTACTTTAGCCATACATAATTCAAGTTTGATTTCCATGTTTTTCATACTGTCAATGTATGAAACAATCAATGTATGTATGTATTTGTGATGAACCTTAATTATTGTTTTAAGGTAAGTAAACTTAAAAATATAGTAAGCTCGCTGGTGGCTTCTTTTCGCAAAAATAGAAAACACTGTAACGTTTAAGCTAGAATTTCAATAAAATTATGATGAGTTCTAGTGTCTATAAATTACAATATGCGAATTGTTTTCGTTAAGTGTTAAACAACAATAAACGCTTGGCTCCATTTTTTAGAACTTATTTCTGTAGTGGCAGTGTCTCCTTATTGCTAAAACATATCCTACCCTCATTCTTGTTATTTAATATTTCTGCTTAATGGCAAACGAACCTAAGCCATATCTTTGCTTCTTCTCGAGACATCACTTACACATTAGACACTATATAAAATTTGCAAAAAATTCATGTTTGTTCTTCCAAGTATTTAGGCCTGATTGCCTAATTTACATTTCTAGTTAGAGTATGAATGTGAGATTGTCTCATAAATAACTCTTCTCCAACTCCATTGTGGTCACAACAAAGCTCTTGTATTGCACACACACACGAACTGGGTTATCAAGTTTACATAATACTGCAGTGTCAAGCATGATGTACTGAACATTAACAAGCATAATTTGTCTGTACAGTTGCAAGAGTCTGAGTCTCAGGTGCTTCTCCTCGCCGCCCACAAACTGCACTGGACGGGAGAAAGCAAGCAGTTTTTCGAACGTTTCCAGAGTGCCTCAGTTGCTCTGGAATTTGTGCTGAAACATATGGTACAACATAATGTACTAATTGTAGAACATAGCTACCGTAATAAATTAAAACTAATTGTAGAACATACATGACTCTGTTGCCACAATTACCTAAACTGCACCAACTACACCATACACTGATTAGGTCCAAAACAGTGTTGAAACGTCTTATTCAAAATGTAAAGATCAAAATGTAAATTTGTAAAGGTCTTATTCAAAATTTAAATTACGAAACAGATTAAAGTTGATTGATTGATAACATTAGCGAGTCCAGAAACAAAATTAGCAAGATGATTGTATTAGCTAAAGTCTGACCAAAAAATGCTAGACCGTGAAGTCGGAACACAACAAACACGCGTTTAGAAAAGGACCAACTAGTAGCAAGTCCTATATCCGGCACTTTGCTAAATATGGTAATTTGACCCTGCGGGAATACCACTGATATGGTATTATAGCCCAGCGGGAATGAAGCAGCTCTCAAAGCTTGTTCATTCCCGCAGGGCCTTTACATCATATCCGGCACTGTTCGGAAATGGTGGTACCGCAGTTTTAGAAAAGTGACGGAAAGTGCCGGATATAGGACTTGGGCCCTTAGGTATATTCAAATTCTAAATCTTAGATTTAGTGCACTTTAGTTTTTGAGTTATCGCATCTCATGGTGCATAGGTCAAGAAAGTTATTATCATACGTAGTAAAGTGCAACGTAGCGGTAAGCGGAGTACGCGGGTCTTGCAAATTTGCAATGATGACAGCCGGATTAAAAGTAACCCCCCTTTCATATGTAACTTGTGATACTATGTAGGGCGTTAGCATATTTTATGCCACTCTTGAGCTCGTATGTGAAGCCCGCGTACACAAACCTGACCCGATTGTCATCAACAGTCAACCCATTTATGAAGGAAGGAAAACAGTGTACCATTCAGTGGAAGTACAAAGGCGTATTTTTCATTGCGCAAATTTGTCAGATAAATTATCCTCGTGCATAAAGCTTAACACGGAAGTTTTGTCATATGTAATTTGATTTTGACTCTTACACGAAGGACATAATTGACAAAACGGATATTCGCTACAAACAGTCGCTGTTCTGGTTTGCTGATTTTATGTCAACAAGTTAAGTTCCGCTAAAGATAGTGCCAGTCACAATACTATACATAGGTAACTTATTGAGATGAAGCGCTGTGATTATACGTATGTTCACATATAGCAGTTTTCGTGTTAATATTAATTTTGAAAATAAACTGAACTGACATAAAGATTCTAACATGCTTTAACAAAACTAAATTTAAAATAAACCGGAATAATTTGTGTGGTAAACTAAAGTTGTGATATGTGCTTGTAATATAGTTTTATATGTTGACAGACTGACCTACTGGCAACCATTTATTATGATTAGTCCATATAATAAGTATTCAATTGGCAAATGGCAACGGTGACATTAATACTTGAATACCAGACTTGTTTTTTCTTCAAATTGAACTTAATTTTTTAAGATTTTAAAACTTTCAAATACAAAAATAGCCATTAGTGATGTTTTTTAAAAGTATTCTAAATTATATTTTTTTCGGTCATAAAAGTGAGTGATAACGCTTAATTAATCTACTTATAAATGTTTAACCTCTGGCTTGCATAAAAAGAATGAAAGTGTTCGTTAGGTGGTGTGCAACGTAATCTTTTGTACTTCAGTCGACATTAAAAATGCAGCGGCTACGCGGAAGGCACTGTATGTACGTCTATTAAATTAAACTTTAAAGTTGAAATGTTTAAACTTCACTTTCAAGACTTGAATTTGTAAAATAGCTCACCTTCTTTTTGCATTCCAAGGGTAACCGGCCAGGGTGCCATACATGGCGATGTAAGTGTTTGGGTCCATGAAGTGCTGAGCGGCAGTTTTGGTAAAAATACTGCCGGTCAAAGTACAGGAGAACAAAATTAACAGCCACATATTTATCCGGGGGGGAAATTGGAATGGCAAAGGTGGGGTGCGTGAGTTCCTACTGTTTGTTGGAACTGTATGAAATGCAATGCAAATTATTCTTTCTGTGAAAATCCGCGAGGGTAATGAATTATTCTTGTTTACTGATGCGTCCAGCTGTGCTGCTTTTGCATTAATATTCGCACAAAAGCAGAACTCAGTGAGTCAAACACCAAGCTAGCAGAAGTCACGCTGAGCCTTCAAACAAAACTTATGAACCTTCACAGAATTATTACATGATACTCACTAAAACTGCTTCATACTACCTACTTAAACTATTGTTTGGACTGTGCTAAATGTTACAAAAGGGAGACTTGGAAAAACTCATCCTACGCAACTTGGGTGAGTAGTTCACATTTCAAGGGTTTAAAAATGACAGTCGTCAAGAAAACCCGACATGTGATGTTAGGCTTAAACATGCTTTTCTGTATGTCTTAAACTTCTGTACTCTTTTTTTTAAACCTTCCTATACGCTTCCGCTTCGCAAAAATTTTATTGAAAAAACAAGCATTAAGTTTCCCTATGATTGCTCAAAATTGCAGCTTGTTTTTCATCAACGACATCCTAGAATGGTACGGTATGCTTGTCAAAATAGTAAAATTACTTATTAGTACTTAATAAGTGACTATGGTAAATTATTACAATTATATCAGAACAGAAAGACAAATATTCAATTAATTAAAACATTAATGAGCTATGGAAAAATTAATTTTCTAGTTGTTTTCTGTCAACTCTTTGCTTTTTATAGTTTCATTAATTAGTCAGTTTTTACCGAGCTACAATTAAAGCTTCCGGGCAGTGGGCTGAACGATAATGTTTTAATGTAAAAATCTCGAAAAGCATAAATTAAATGAAAGTTCGTGAAAGTTTTGTAGAATTTTCTTTGAAAATTCACAGTCTTCCAATATAACCGCATTAAACTAACTGACTTAACTATAACAACTCGGCATAAAATGTCTGTACTTTTCAGAAATTTGCACTTTTAGGCAGCTAGCACAGAGAAGTAACTGTGGCTAATATGAAAAAGTTACCGTACTTCAATGGTGAGTTAGTTAATTTAATCTAGTTAAACTTGATTTGTGAACAGGCCCTTTGGAACAAGATTCTCGTGCGATAAATATGCAGGTTCTAATACGTACCTTGATCATAAAACAAAGGGCCTATTCCTTTACCTGATTAAAGGGTTAATTATAATCGGACTAAACGGTTTAAAAATTAACCTGAAAAATGCCATTCCAAAACCTCCGGATTAAACGGACTTAACTTTTAGCGCGCTGCTTTTTAATCGGACTAAACGGACTTAGCTATGCACGCTAATGTTAAGCGTGTATGTTAAGTCCGTTTAGTCCAGTGGTAGTTTTGGAACGGGGTCAGACTAAAATTAAGCAGCTGACTTATTTTAACTAGTTTAGCCGTTTAGTCCGATTTGTCATTCCAAAACCTCGGACTAAAATAAGTCCAGTCCGTTTAATCCGGTAAAGGAATTGGCCCAAAGATGTCTGACTGAACACACATGTTTCCATGCATGCAATATTTTTATGTACCATTGTAACTGGAAACATGCAACACGGTAAACTTAATACAGAGGTAATTTTTGGTACATTATCAGTCAAATTTACTTGAAACTGACTCCGAAGTCAAAGCGAAGTCGGAGTCATTTGATTCCGGAGTCAAAATATATATAGTTATGTAATGCTTTGACTTCTGAGTCTGTCGCAAATAATCTCGATTAGCACCGCAGTGCCCCTAACACTTTCTGGGAACATATGTATGGTAAATTAAATAAATTAAAGTGTGTAATTATGGAGGGCTAGAATCTAGAACATAAAAACCCAATGTAATAACATAATGTATGTGGAGTCTAAAAAACAAACCTTCACTTTTTAGAGTGGATGAGTTTTTATTTAATTATTTTCTATGGTTTATCTTCAATAAAAAGTTCGTAAACACATAATGCTAATTAAGAAATATTAAGATTTATAAAAAAGACAAAATAACAAATTATGACAATGGCCAATTACTAATGGCGGCCAAAGACAAACCCTTAATCCTTCTTCTAGATTCTCTATTTGCCTAAGAACAGATGTCTGTCGGCGATATCAGAACACCTACTCTCGGATAGTTAAAAAATAATCGCTCAATCATATTAATGAACAAAACATCTCATGTAGCTGAGGATGTAAACACTCATAACATCAAGTATTAAGAGTTTGTAACTTCTCATGGTGAAGGAAGGAACGCCCGCTCAAACGTGAAGGCTCAGATTTTGCTTATTTAAAAAAAAACTATAAAATTTTTAATTTTTAGGTCGAAGCTGGTTAGTTGGACGCGTATCGAATAATTTTTCCGCCCCGGACCATAAAAACCAAAAGGTGACCCTTACGTAAAATTTCAGTTGAAAAAAATTTCGGGCCTCATTCCCCCCCCCTGGCTACGCCCTTGTAGATGCGTGTGCGTTAGTAAAAAACAACAGGCGCACTAGAATGTATGTATATACATTTGTTGTTCTACCGAACTGCGCTCTCAGCTATCCACGTGACTGCCAGCCGAAATTTGATTGGTAGTTGCGTGAAAATTGCTTGTGGCAGTCGCGCAGAGAACGACTGCTAAATTTTAGTTGCGTCAAAATTGCTTGAAAATTGCGTGAAAATTGCTTCACATTTTGCTTGTTTACACGAAGCAATTTTCACGCAACTGAAGTCGCTTGAGAATTGCGTGAAAAAAATTGCGTGGAAATTGCGTGAAAATTGCTTCGTGTAAACCCGGCTTAAGATAGAAGACGTGTAAAACACACTCCGCACATAAACACTTTAACGCTAGAACAGTGTTAAAGATACCAGAATCAAAATTAAAGACCTGTTGGGCTGTGGCCCAACAGGAAAAACAAAAGTACAAAATTGGTTGACACTGCATTTTAATGTTAATGCAAAAATATATATATAAGAACCTATTACATATCATAGTAACATATCTGTTGCGTTGTGTTAACACAACAGTTTCGTTAACAGTTAACAGTTTCACACAACAATGAACATAAGTTTTGGAGGTATTTAGTGAGAAACATTTACAATCAAGATTAAACAACAAATCAAAACAGCCCTACTAAGCCCGGTTCATACTTGTCTTTAACAACATAGAGTCAGACACTTGACACAAGCGCTTTGGCTACTTTTATGTTTGCACTTATGCAGTCCGGAAATTACATGCACCATCATGTGAAAAAATGGCATTTTTGGTCGGCCAATTTGCTAGGAGTTGCTTAAGGACAAAACAATAAGAAAAATAACAGTGACGAGAATATGAAGTATGAACCAGGCTTTAGGTGTTGAAATCCACAATTCACGAAAATGTCACATGTCTCAGCTTAAAGAAAATCATCTTAGTATACGACCACAACCTCAGCGGCTTCTTTAAGATTATTAACACGTTAAATCTTCCAGCACGAAACAGACATTTAAAATTTTCAGGAACGGGGATGAGAAACTGAACTAATCAGCCACAAAGTGACCGACCCTCAGACACTCGTGACACCATTGAAGTTTTGAGATGGAAAACCACGCAAGGTTACCACAGTCGGCTGTTTGACTTCTCCCTTGGGCCATGGGGTCGTTAAAATATGAACCGGCGGGTCATATGTGGATTCATCATTCAAACTGTCATTTTTGGATTTTTTTAATAAAATCGACCAACAAAGCCAACACAGTAAAGCAGCCAAAAGTAACGAACCAAGTAATGAACCCAAAATAACAGCTACTTTGAACGAAAGGCCAGCATTCATAATGTGATAACGAAAAGATGTGATAAACAAACAGTGGTTATATAAATCCAATATCTACGTTTCCATACGTTCAATAGATTTCACATCTAAATGGGGGGTGGGGTGATGGCAGAACTTTTGTGTCTTCGTTTTGTGGGACAGGCGACCCAAGCCGGCGACCCTCCCGGCTGCCTCTCCCGGGTCCTTCCTTCCCCCAATCCCCTCCCCATTGGAAAAGGAAAAAAGGCCGGGCGGGGCTCCCCTTTTTTAATTTTTTGGTTGGGTGGGATTCACAAAGCCCGTTTAAACGCAGTCTAAGTTAGACTGCGTTTAAACGCAGTCTAAAACGTCGGTCTAAGTTAAACATGATTCACAAAGATTGATATGAATAGTATGTGTCAGCTGATTTTTTTGTTCTTTTTCAATTGAAACCTTGTTTAACTTAAACGAACGTTTAGACCGAGTCTAAACGTGATTCACAAAGCCTGTTTAGTTAAACGGGCTCGTTTAACAGAATTCTTTGATTTCATTCTTTTTTAAATTCTATTGCAGAACATTTTGCTTTAATACGTACCGACAATGCTGTTTATGTAGGTAATAAAATTACATTTTAATAAAAGTTAATTTAAAATTTAAGTTAATTACGTAGTTAAATAGCATATTTGCCTATTATTAAATAAGCTAATTATTAGATAAATGATAAACCAAACGTTTGTAGTCAGTGCGGATTACGGGTCTAGAACATAGGTACAAAGTTCAACCATTTTCATTAAATTTAAAGTTAAAAAAGGTATTAAAGTTAAACTAAGGCATCATTTTAAGTTAAACTTACAGTTAAAATAAAGCTCAGGCGTTAATTTAAGTTGAACTAAGTTCAAAATAAATTATTTTCATCAAACTTTTTGAATAATTTTAGTAGGGATGGAAGTCTCGGTTTTTTTTCCGAGACCGAGACCGAGACCGAGACCACGAAACCGAGACTACCGAGACCGAGACCAAATTCCGAGACCGCCAAAACCGAGACTTTGTGTCATTTTTTGCCATTTTTTACCTATTGATTTGATGACTTTTTACAAGTTTTTAGGTAAAATTACAAGAAGCTACGTCACGACAATTTTGGTGACATTGCTGGTTCTTTCCCCCGTTTGTGTGGGACTGTGGGACCAAGTCTTCTGGAATATTGTGAAATTTTGACCTCTGTTCTAAAACAGACGCAATATTACGTGCTTGTTCTTGCCAGAAAATAGCAAATTTTGACTCGAATTTAGTTAAAAATAGCTCCGATTGTATTGGAATTACCAATGTTCTGCTAAAATACACCCAAGATAGAAAGGTTTGGCTCAAAAATTAGACCTGTGCGCCGTGACGCTCTTTCATTGTTTGCCTCCGCCGTGACCCCTCCTTGAGTGGGGCCCCCTCAATCCCCTGGGGCTGGGACTAAATTTTTTTTGGAAGTAGAGTCTTCCCTTCTCATCCACCGAACTACATGTGTCACTCCATGGTTCAGAGTTTCACAGATTTTTCAACTTTCACAGATCTTTGCTTTTGATTTTTGCTAATATATGTACTAGTTGGAATTCACAGTTAAGTAATGTAAAGCCACCAATTGGCATAAAAAGTTGACCAGCCAAACACTAATATTAAAGAATGAAATATAATAATAATCATACAGACAGACTTGAAAGATAGTATGAAATAATAAAACTAATCACAATCATACATTTTTGTGTTGTACTGTGTTTACTGATAAACTCAACAATCACAATAAAGTTTTTTTCGGAAAAATTGACAGAATCTCACTGCTTGGTGTGAAATTTTGGTGAATTTAACACTTCCGAGAAAAATTTATGGCCCAAAATGTAAACCAAAGGGAAAATTTTTCACAGATTTGAAAAACCGAGACCGGGTATAAACCGAGACTTTTCGACTACCGAGACCGAGACCGAGACCGAGACTGGGCTAGTCTCGGGTTTTGACCGAGACCGAGACCGAGACCATGACCGAGACTTCCATCCCTAAATTTTAGGTAACTTACTTTAATTTAAGTGCAGTTATAGTTACAGTAAGACCAGTAACTAAAAATTTGCAAAAATATTTAAGTAAAACGCTAAAAAATGACTTAGACTAACCTTAGACTAGCCAAAAGGCTAGTCTAAATCTAACACTAGCGAGCGTTTAAGTTAAACGAACGTTTAACTTAGACTGAGCTCGTGAATCAGGAATAGAACGTAATGAAATTTAGAACACGGAAATAGAACAAAATTTACACGCTAATCATATGCAGACTTAGACTGGGTCTAAACGTTCGTTTAGCTAGACTGCGTTTAAACGCAGTCTAAGACTTAGACTGGGTCTAAGTTAAACGCGCTTTGTGAATCCCACCCATATAAGGTTTGTTTTTTTTTTTTGTGTTTGTGTGGGGTGTTTTTGGTTTTTCGGGGGGGGTGTTGTGTGGTTGTGTGTTTGTTTTTTTGTGTTTGGTGTTTGTTTTTTTGTTGTTTGTTTGTGGGTTGGTTTTTGTTGTGTTTGTTTTTGTTGTTGTGTTTGTTGTTTGTTTTGTGGTTTGGTGCTGTTTTGTTTTTGTGCTGTGTGGTTGATGGTGTGGTGTTGCTTTCCTTTTTGGTTGTATGCTGGCTGACAGCAGCGCCAGTCCCCCCTGCGTGCTGCCTCATGCATGTTTATTCCGCAATGTCATACCTCCTGGAAGTTCCTCTGCTCGTATGGCGCCGCGAGCTTTCTATGTATTTCTACAAAAACATCCGTACGTGTTTCGTACAAAAAGACAACTGCTAAGCTCATCTTAGAAATTCGGCAAATTAAACATTTTATGACACTGGATACAGTTTCTGCAGCCACATGCTGTACCTACATATAACCGGCTTAAAATTTATAAAAAAAGATTGCCAGTAAAAACCTTTTATCAAACGACAAAAAACACTTCGCATTTGGAGACTGCATGGTGATGATCTTCTTTCTGTTTTACGCACAACAAGCACGTGTTAAAATTAAATTTGGATAGAATTCGTTGTGACATGCTGTAAGTGCCGAGGATATTCTTCGAATATAAAACGCGGCACAAAAAATATTTAAAGCAAGACTTTTACAGACACAACAGGTCAAACTGCTACCTATGTGTTTTTTCGTGAATTCATCTTGCTTTCAAGTCAAGGTTCACATAAGTTAATTAATTAATTTATACTGCTAATTGTATAAATGCTATTGCACTGGACCTGAGTGCTTTTTTGCAATAGCATTTATACTCCACAGGTTTTTACAAAACAGTGATTAGTTTTTAACTTATGTGAACCTTGACTTGAAAGCAAGATGAATTCACGAAAAAACACATAGGTAGCAGTTTGACCTGTTGTGTCTGTAAAAGTCTTGCTTTAAATATTTTTTGTGCCGCGTTTTATATTCGAAGAATATCCTCGGCACTTACAGCATGTCACAACGAATTCTATCCAAATTTAATTTAACTCTACTCGCAACACGTGCTTGTTGTGCGTAAAACAGAAAGAAGATCATCACCATGCAGTAGAGTTCCTTCCTTAAGGAAATTTTGCGGGCCGGGCCGACCTCTGTGCTCGCGGGCCGGGCCGGGCCGGTGGTGGGCCGGGCCGCGGGCCGGGCTGGGCCGGTGGTGGGCCAGGCCGCGGGCCGGGCCAAGTTTAAACAAAGCCAAATTTTTCCAAAAAAGCCAAAACCTTCGAAAAACACGACTATAAGCTAATTCAAACACATAAACACTGATATGACAATGTGGCAGGGTATATTTACCCCCCTTGTTGCAAAACTGAGAGAACTGGAGAAAATTTTACTTTTTCTTCAAGTGCCAACAACAAATGCCGATTTTGGGTGGAATTTTTGCTCACGACGGAAACTTCTCCCCTGTTTTACCCTTGATGGAACCCCCGTCTCTCCCCTGGCACCAAATTTTGGAGATGGGTCTCCCCCCCCATTCCCACTCAACTACATGTTGGGTCATACATGTGTTAACATTACAAATTTAGAAATTTCTTGAAAATTCAATTCAAAAGTACACAGGTAGGCTCAGTGAAAAGCCATTTTGTTAGATAGTGTTAGACTATTTATACAATTTTTAGCCTTTTTGACCGCTTTTTGTGCAATTTCGTGAAATTTCCAATTTTATTACTGGTCGGCCCGCGGCCCGCCACCGGCCCGGCCCGGCCCGCGGCCCGGCCCACCACCGGCCCGGCCCGGCCCGCGGCCCGGCCCACCACCGGCCCGCCGGGCCGGTGGCGGGGCGCGGGCCGAAAATTTTGGCGGGCCGGGCCGACCCCTCAAAAAACCGGGCCCGCGGCCCGCCACCGGCCCGCGAAGGAACTCTACCATGCAGTCTCCAAATGCGAAGTGTTTTTTGTCGTTTGATAAAAGGTTTTTACTGGCAATCTTTTTTTATAAATTTTAAGCCGGTTATATGTAGGTACAGCATGTGGTTGCAGAAACTGTATCCAGTGTCATAAAATATTTAATTTGCCGAATTTCTAAGATGAGTTTAGCAGTTGTCTTTTTGTACGAAACACGTACGCTGCTTTTTCGGGCAGCAAATAACTCCAGCTTTTAGTCGTGTTTATATTTTTAAGCGGCAGGCCACGTTTTTACCAAAGGTTTGTCGCTTTGGACGAACTTTACAAATGCACTGTATAAATGCTACTGGACCTGAGTGCTTTTGTGCATAATGTACGCGCGTTATACAAAAATTCGAAAGTGATAGCCAGCTCAGGTTAGCACACACGAAGAACACACACTTAATGCATTTCTAGGACCTACCAACTTTTCACGTACAATTGTACACATGAACAAAAGATACGTGTTAAAGTGAGCAACTGTATTATAGTATATACGCGGCGGCCTCGGCCGCCGCGTAAAAAAACTAGCAAATACCTATCCGTCTTCAGTATAATATACCCCCATCGTGGCGACAAGAGCACGATCAAGTACAAAACCGTTATGGTTCGCAGTAGTACAGTAACGGGATCACAAAAAACAGTGATGTGATCGTTATACGCCATTGCACGAGTGAAACTCTCAAGATAACATACAGTACCGAGCGCAATGTAAAGGAGTTAAAGTTACACACGCCTTCATAGTAGTGTGGGAATACGGTAAGGTATCTATTCAGTATATACCTACTCGAAGTTACCCAGTGAGACTATTGCGTCATCCCACTGCGACTAAACTGAAAACCCGACAATAAAACCCAAAACGCAGTTTTCCATACTACTTAATAAAAACAGTTTTAGTTTCAGTTTCTCAAGCCTACATGTACACACTCACTGCTGCGTTGTATGCGTAAAATAGTGGGCCACAAGGTATATCCTACGTACATTACGCAGCCGCCATCGTCTTTCTGCTTTAAAAAGTACTGCACTAGTTCTGCACTTTAATAAATACGAAAGTCATAATGTAAATCAAAGTTTACTATGATAACAGTTCATGATTACATACATACAACCGAGGACTGAAACGCAAAAATAGACAACAAGGGCCTGAACGCAAAATGGCATTTGTCTAGACTCTAGAAGCCAGATACAAGAACACTAACACATAATGCATCACCACTGCCTGCTGTTTAGCCATTCTCTATCGGTGGACTGCACCAAATCAGATTAACTTAAGTCTGAGCTGGAGCTAATCTCCAGTTAAATCGATTTAGTTAAATCTCAGCTAAATCGCAGCTAAACTCCAGTTTTCAACTAAAACTTAAGCGCCAACTGCGCTAATCTTCACTGGTGCAGGGGACTTAAATTGATTTATGGAATTTAAGCCTGAGCTAAATCAGTTTAAGCTAATCGTCAGTTAATCCGATTTGGTGCAGTCCACCGCATACCTTGAGAAGGTTGAGTACAGTTGTGTAGTTTTCGTACTTTGCTGTAATCTGGAGGTGGGAAAAAATGTTTAGAAGCCCTCTGTAACGAGATGAGTGACGACCAGGCAAATCAGAGTTTCTATTATAACACCAACACAAACAAACTCCAAGGTGACATAAACTCGAACAAAAAAGGATGTCCACAATAAACACAAACACGGTGACAGCACAGAAATTAAAAACTGTGAACATGCCGTGAATTCGGTGGTGCCTCAGTGTTATTATACCAAAAATATTAGCTCAAAATCGAACAAAACTAAGGATTTTAATTTTTAAAGCATATTAGTTCATTAAAAAGGCCGATTGTAAAAAAAGCCAGCAGCATCCACATACGAAAATATTAATATACAAAGCGGACACAAGATCACATTGGAATGCTTGACCTTTGAAATAAAAACATCGAAAAACTAACTTAACATTGTTTATGCGTAAAAAATACAAAAAGCCGAAACTATAACACAATAAAAACCACTTGTAGCTCCAAAAGGCCTCAAAATGTTCATTCAAAGCCCAGAAGAGTGCCCGTTCATCTTGGGTAAAAACGTTGTTGTAGAACGGTATACTATACATATACATCTGTCAGCACTCAGCAGTTATCTTTTACATGTAACATTAAATACGCATTGACAACGCCTACACTAGCGTAGGCTGGACCCACGCACCTGCACAAGAAAACAGAAAGGAACCAAGCTGGGATGAGCAAAGTTCCGTAATAAGTTACAGTTCTCCGCTCAGCATGACCCACACAGAGTCTGCTGTGGGCTAGGACGTAGCCACGGGGGTTCATGACCAGAGTTGCACGGCAGCAATCGGCGAAGAGGAGGTGGTCCCTTAATCTTGTTTTCCGTTTTTCCAGAGACAGCCGAAAAATTTTTATTTTTTTTAGATTTTGCATTGCAACTCATTTTCAGACCTTAGCCAGAAAATTGTGCAGTTTTTCGTTTTTTTACTAATTTTGGGGCCCTGTTTTGACGTCCCGAGTATCAGAAGGGGCTGTTGGGTTACCCGCTGTTAGAAGGGGGCGGGGACGTGTGAGCCCCTGGGGGGGGGGGGGGGTAACCCCCGGTATCCCCCCTTATGTGCATCTAATGATTATGTGATGACCACAATCGATTCAAAAGGGGGGGTCGTTATTAACTAACTGTGCTAACAAGTTTACCCGACGGTTCTCTGAAACTAGCTTACGATTTACGATTTACGAACACAAACTATAAGTGAACCAGGATTTATATACATATACAACTTCACTCATCGCGAAGCATACATGTAACATGGTAAAAATTTCGTGGGGGGCGTCTCCAGCCAAATTTTGGGAACCCCCTAGTCCCTCGATTTTTGGGGGGGGGGCTGGATTCCCTCCATCCCCTCCCCCTCATACATGTATGTCGCGAAGTCAAAATAAAGTCTAAAACACATTCTTGCTGATATCGTACAATATATATACAGTTTCAGCATAAAGGCACATTACATACACACGTCAATTTAACATAACAACTGCATTTCTGCACACAAATAAAATCCATATGTAAAACATATACCCAAAACAAAACTTGAGCAAAGTTGAGATAAAAACAGATTAAGGAGGCGGCCTTGCTTTTTTCGCGGGCATGGCAGTTTCGGCATCAACCCTGACTAGTTTCACAACAGAATCCCCACGTTGGCAGTATTTTAGCATTAATTGCTCCACAGTTCCCGTCGGTCGTTTCAGGGAACAAAGACGCTCGTATTCCGTTTCATGGGCAACCTCTTCTTCGGAACCTCTGAAAATATCATAAAACGTAACGTATAAGAAAGCTCGTACTTAAATCTTGCTTGAATTCACGTAAATTTTGTAATAAACTTGACCTATTGATGGAGGACAAACGTACAAATATTTGCATAGACAAGGTCAAGAGTGCATAATAAACAATGATCAAGAAGGGACGTATAAATGAAATTAGAACAAACTGAATTGAAACTGAACTGTAAAGAAAATTCGGGAAATTAGAAACGTATCGGAAAATCTCATCAAGCAAACTGCCTCAGACGCCCAAAAAAGCTCAAGACGTCACGCTCTAGAAGATGCTGACGACGACAAAACAAAATCGGCGGCTCATGAAGAGAAAATGGTGGCTCACGAGTCACGAAGGGAACATCGGTGAAAAATTTTTTCCGCCACCCCTGTCCCCAGAATCTGCTACCCACCCACGAATGGCTATGAAATATGAATCTAAATGTTAAAAAATCTAAAATCTAAATGTATGAATCTCTAAATGTTTATCAGTTGTGTGTAGCGTTTACTAATTAATTAATTCCAATGCATTTTATATGTATATATGTATGTAGGAGTAGGAGCGATAACTGATAATTATCAGTTATCAATAAATTTTGTGCAACACGTTTTCCTGATAATTTAGTTTGAAGCAGATAACTGATTCCAGATAACTGCATAATTACTCAGTTTAGTGCAACAAGGCACTTAATGTTTTGTGCAGCTGGCCCCGCACGGCATATATATACGGACACATTTGATGCTGGTTTAGCCCCCTGCTCTGCTGCTCAGCCACACACGCTACCTAAATACGTCTTAGCTTTACCTCAGAATTCCGTGTGATCGAACATGAGCCGTTAACTTCTGGAGATTCAGAAAGACTTGGCGACAATTCCCAGCACCACAAACAAACAGAACTTGGTCCTTGTTGTGAGATGTGTGCTCGTGAACTCTCAGCTCGTCGTTGCTGGGAAAAAGCTTGGCACACAGCATACATCGACCATTATAGTTCAATGCTCCCGCACCGTTTATCGTTCCAATAATTTTTTTCAGTGGCTGCTTTCGAGGCATTGTTCGTGCAGTCGGTGTTAAATATGATGCTGTCCAGCTAATTCTCACTTCTAAAAATACACCTAAATTTATATAATGTACATATATCAGCAGCGGATCCAGGACAAGGTTTTTTTGCGGACCACAGTGCGGACATCCGCAATTTTTTCTCGTTGTCCGCAGTTTTTTTCAGCCGTCCGCAATGCGTCCGCATCCCCGAAATTCCTCGAAAGGAAAATTTTTCCCAGTGGTCCCCTCTTTGGTTTTATGTCATTTCCGAAAAAAATTTTCCGGCAGTCCCCCTGACCAAATTTACACTAAAATTTCAAAAAATTTCTTCCAGTGTCTCTTCCCTGTAATTCATCACAACAATGGATAAGTATCTACATGACTTTTATCTGCCATAGTGTAATATGAAGATTAATGCTGTAAAATATTTTTATAATTAAACGCGGTGGCGTATATATATATACCCACAAAAAACTTTCCGAAAGAATGACTTACCGATTTTTTGTAACGGGCTATAATGCACTCTGTAGCAATTTTACCACTTAAGGTGGTAGCTTCGAATTTGCAGCAAATTTTGATGAGCTGTTATATACTCGGTTGTTTTAGAAGCTATTTATAAGCGGCTTTTTTGCATTTTACAGACCAATAATTGAATGAATTTTTTTCGGAAGTCTCCATTTCGACTAAATTTCACCCCAAACCAGTGTTTTTTTTGCCTCAAAAAGTGCGAAACGCCGCACTTTTTTTCTGAAATATCGCACTTTTTTTCGGCTGAGACTGAAAAATGCCATATATAGCCGATTTCGGCCAGAAAGTACCGAAAATAGCATTTTTGTCTCGAAGATTTTGAAAAATTTTCCAAAACTGCGTCAAAACCATCAAATTTATGATTAACCCATTATGATTAAGTTATGATTAAGATCATGATTTAAAAAAATCGTGTCGAAGCATGCCTCACCCAGCAAGTTTCTTAAAAGCATCAATTAATGCCAATGATTTCCGCGCTAGTATCAAAGCTTGGAATAGGAGAATTTTATTGTATATATCAACTGAAATTGGCTGCGTGTTTACAGTGTTAATAGTTCAGTTCCTGCCAACCTAATTTGGCGTAATGATGCAGTCTCCAGGGGAACTTAGTTATGTCCCAACCCAAAACACCAGGGCCCCGTTGCACAAAAATTTATCAGTTATCAGTTATCAGTTATCAACTATCAGTTAGCAGTTATCAGTATAGCGTTGCACGACATTTATCAGTTATCAGTTATCAGTATCAGTGTTGCACAAGAACACTGATAACTGATAAATTATCAGTAAACCGTGAAAAACGTAAAAATTAGCGTTAATTCGACTGTTTTTCTAAAATTTTCTTCGTCATTATATTCACTTTTTTATGAGCATCGATTTAGAAGCATATATTTTCACATTTGAATCAATTTTTGTATCACTTATACAAAGACAATGCTGTGTGGCTGGCACACTGTATGAACCACACTGGAACACTGAATCAGTTTTCATCCCTAATATGGTACCAAAGTATGAAACATTAGGCAAAAAGCGGCAAAATTTCAAGAAAATTCATTAAAACATTGTTTACATACATCAAAAGTAACTGTAGTTGCTGGAAAATGCTAATAAATAAAATTTATCAGTGAACGAACACTGATAAAAAATTGGCTAAAATTATCAGTTATCAGTTATCAGTGTTTTGCTTTGTGCAACGAACACTGATAATTCACTGATAAATGGGGGAAATTTTACTGATAACTGATAACTGATAAATGATAATTATCAGTAAATTTTGTGCCACACTGATTATTGATAACTGATAACTAATAACTGATAACTGATAATTATCAGTATCAGTAAACGCCGTGCAACGCAGTTTACTGATAATTTACTGATAACTGATAATTTATCAGTTATCAGTGTTTGGTGCAACGGGGCCCAGATACTTGGCTTCTGGCGGCTGCCGCCTCCTTACCCCTGCAGCTACTGCAGTTCCCGTTTTGTACTTTTTCAACTATATATTATTGCATCCTTGTAGTCTTTTTCAGCCTACTAAAATTGAAAATTCCGCTTAGCTTCTCAACAACATACCGACATTGACGTGATGATCAGCAAAATACCGACATTGACGTAATATTTAAGTCCCTCTTTGATACCGCACTATGAAGCGTATCGAATAAGGGCGTACCCAGGGGGGGGGGAATGGGGGGAATTCCCCCCCCCGAAATTTTTCCCAAGTGATTTTTTACACAAGGGTCCCCCCTTTGGTTTTTATGGTCCGGCCGGAAAAATTTTCTGATACGTCTCCAATGGACTAAATTTGGCCTAAAAATCAAAAATTTTCCCTAATTTTTTTCTGGGGGCTGCCGCCCCCAGACCCCTGCGACTATGTGGCTTACTATTCCTCGTTATTGTCTTTCATCAAAGCCTATGCATGTATACACAACTACATTATGCTGCATGTGCATGTCTACACGAGTATATTATGCTACATTTACTTGTGGAATACACCGTCTGATATGAAACTCCCATCTTTTGTTTTAAATTTTGTCGGAAAAATTTCTGATACGTCTGCAGTTGACCAAATTCGGTCTAAAAATTGGAAAAATCGCCGATTTTTTTCTGGGGACTGCCGCCCCCAGACCCCTGCAACCTTGTGTCCTTTGGTTTTTATGGTCCACAGGAAGCCCAATTAGATGAAAAAATAACAATAAATTATACTCAAAATAACAAGAAAAATTTAGCAATATTTCACTGTAATTTCTACTAATTATCACTCAAAATTCAACAAAAGATCTGCTGCATTTCAGTAAAATATCGAAATTTTTTCAACAAAATATCAACAAAATTTATACAAAAATCTGAACCTATTTCAGCAAGATTTCAATAACATATCCAAGACTTTTCAACTAATTTTCAACTAA
Source organism: Trissonchulus sp. WLG1_4 (assembly GCA_030248245.1). Taxonomy (NCBI): domain Eukaryota; kingdom Metazoa; phylum Nematoda; class Enoplea; order Enoplida; family Ironidae; genus Trissonchulus; species Trissonchulus sp. WLG1_4. The sequence goes on along the minus strand of JASANF010016445.1, from coordinate 7,665 downwards.
AAAACGAAATCGGGCCCGTATTCACATACTAAGTGTAACGCTTAAACTTAGTGTTTACACTTAGTGTTAGCGCTTATAAGCGCTAAGTGTTATTCACATACTTAGTGTTTATTTAAGCGCTTAGCAAACACTAACGCTTAACTTAGCGTTTCAATTTTGTATTCACATACTTAAAATTTAGTGTTTGGCTTAGAATTTAGCGCTTAAGTTTAGGGACCTCGGGAGCTCCCTAAGCGCTAAGCGCTTAGTTAGTGGATGGTGTGGGGTAGGGGTAGAGAGAGTGGGGGAGGTTCTTGGCCGCCATGGGAAGGAAGGGCATGCAATTTAGGATATATTAGTGACATTTTCCGACCAATTCGATCCATTTTGCTCGTTTAATCGCTAAAAATAAAAAATGCACTTTGTTGTCCAAATTCGTTTTTTTTACATTTTTGAGTAGAGCATCTTAATCGAAGTAATTTTTCTTCAAGAACTTCTATTTGAAAATTTATATTTTTCACGATATGCCCCCTGAAACATGTAGCACTTTTCAGGAATCCACCTACTGAAAACATTTTTTACAAATGTATAGTCGAGAAAAACACATATTATTAATAAGAAATAGTAATTTAAATAAATCTATAATCGGATTTATAAATACCAAATGGAAATGCCGATAAATAACGAATTCCGGATCCACATCAAGCAGGGAGCGCACTCCAAGCCAAAGCCAAAACTAAGCACAAAAGTTGCTAAACGCTAAGTTTAGTATAACACTAATTTTTAAGCGTTTATTTTGTGAATAACAGTTGAGTACAAATTAAGCGCTAACACTTAGCAAACGCTTAGCGTTAGTATGTGAATAACTCTTAGTATGTGAATTCGGGCCTCTGAGTGCAACGTTCAACAAATTTTCAATCTTTTTATCATCATTTTTTCAACAAATTTTCATCAATTTAACGTTCTGCTATCAACAAAAAGTTTACATTTTTTCTGTAAAATTTCATCAATTTATCATTAATTTTTCAACAAATTTTCATCAATTTAACGTTCTGCTATCAATAGTAAGTTTATATTTTTTAGTAAAATTTCATCCATTTATCATCATTTTTTGAACAAAATTTCATCAATTTAACGTTCTGCTATCAATAGTAAGTTTAACTTTTTCAGTTAAATTTCGTCAATTTATCGTCTTTTTTCAACACATTTTCATAAATATTACATTCAGCTATCAACAGTAAGTTTACATTTTTTCTGTTAAATTTCATCAATTTATCATCATTTTTTCAACAAGTTTTCATCAATTTAACATTCGGCTATTAACAGTAAGTTTACATTTTTTTCTTTAAAATTTCGTCCTATTAATCATTATTTTTTCATAAATTTTCATCAATTTAACATTCGGCTATTAACAGTAAGTTTACATTTTTTTAGTAAAATTTCATCAATTTTTTGTTAATTTTTCAACAAATTTGGTTCAAGAGCAGCTGGGGTGGGGAATAGTGGAGTGGATCTATTTTTGGAGAAGAGCACCTTGAGCGAAGCATTTTTTAAAATAGAACCACTATGCACAAATTTGGACTTTCTGAGCTATCAAGCTATGACCCCTTGAAAATCGTATTTTCAGTGTTTTTGGAAATGAACTTCAACTTAGGCCAAAGTCTGAAGCCAAAAATGGCTATAATATTTGTTTTGGGATAGGTGTGAGTGCGTAATGATGGGTCACACCGAAGCGGGGGGGAATTATTTTGATTCTAATTCGCTTTCTACCCCATCTTTTAATAAACATATGAAACCCCCATCGTCAGCCATGCCCCCAATCTGATCTTTAACCCCCAAAATTTTGTCTCGGCTAAGCTGAAAGGATTCTTTAGGCTAAGCTGGCAGGATGTTTCCTGAAAACTTCTATTTTTCAGTACCTAAGCCTGAGCCTGATAAAAACTAAGCCTACGCCCTGAGCTTAATTCTACGCCCAAGCTATTTTCTCTAGTAAATTGACTAGTTTGTCGAAGAAGTGGGGGACATGCCTGGGGATTTTAGACGTATTAAAAACTATGTCAACTTTCAGCCCAAACAGGTAATCGTATGATTCAGAACTGTGGCGCAAACTTTTTGTAAAAAACATGAATTTTGGAAAGGACAAATTTTTTTTAAACGCTTGTCCTAAAAAGATAAGCAACGGATGACTTTCAAAACACACACTTAATGATGGCAAAACTTGGGTCTACTTAAGGGGGTAGTTTTGCAGTTTTGCTCATAGGTTGGAAAAAGAGATCTTTTTGCTTTGAACTTGTACGTTCACTGAGAAACTAGTCCAATGCTATACTGTGTTAAATAAGTACTGCCAGACACTAGACTACCAATATCTACCAATATCTTGAACCAATCACCGATTGTAAGCCAGACATCACACAATAGAGACATGAAAATTCAAAAAATTAAGCCAGATATCAGATTGGCCAGCTTGTGAAGTACACATAACGTCTCGACGCACATTTTTTTGCCACAAATAAGAAAAAAGTAAAATGAAGGTTCGTTTTTCTTTTGATTTCAAAATAAGGGTCTAAATTTTTCACAATTTATCATTATTGCTGTGAGTACTTCACTGTTTATGCACAGTTTCACAGTTCAAACAGATATTACTCCTCAACCACTCAAGCAATTTGCACTAAATTTTGTGTACATAAACTACAACATATGTCTTTTTAGTCCGTGTAAACAAACTAAACAAATAAGTTGATAATTGTGACGAAAAGATCGAATGTGAATAGGTTTTTAAAACGTCATTTTTCCGACTTTGCGACCTCACTGCAAACAGTATACTGCATCAATTTTGATGAAACTTGGCGAAAATACTTGCGTCAATATATATTTTCAAAATATATAAAAAACGAAGTCTTATTTTTTTCTATAAATGTTTTACAGTTACGCAAAATCGACTGCTTTCGCGACACTACCCCCTTAATGCAAAAAACCGCTTGCGATTTGAATTTGTAAACGCCGAGCTATGGCTTTCCAAAAAACACCTAAAAACGCAATTACCCCCTTAAACACGTTTAGGTTCAGGCTTAGGCTTAGACTCAGCCTTAGGTTTAGGTCAGAAGATAGAAATTTTTAGGAAAATTTCTGATAGCTAAGCCTAAATGTTGCCATAAAATAATAAAGGCGATTCGGCCTGGCGACGATTCGGCCTCGTGACGATTCGGCCTTGTGCAACATTTTCGGCCTGGCGACGATTCTGCCTCGTGTTATACGACCAAAAATGCTTCCCCCACGGTGCTCTACTAAAAGAAATAGGTCCACTATTCCCCCCCAACTGCATCTAACTTGATACTTTATTGAATTTTTTTGACAAAACAATGAAAGCACAGATGAAACATTGTTCAGTTACGACACTTTTTGGTGGTAAATTGGAAAAACTGTTGAAATATTGTTGAAATTTCGAGTGAAATTTTAGTGAAAAATGAACGAAATTTTGTTAAAATTTTACTAACAATTTTGTTAAACTTGTGACAAAATTTTGTTGAGAAATGAATGAAATTTTGTTGAAATTTTACTGAAAATTTTGTTGAAATTGTGATGAAAGTTTGTAGAAAAATGAATGAACTTTTGTTGAAATTTTACTGAAAATTTTGTTGAAATTGTGACAAAAGTTTGTTGAAAAATTATTGAAATTACGTTGAATTTTAGTAGAAATTTCATGGAAAAATAACAGAAATTTTTCAAAAAATTGTTGAAAATTTGTTGACATTTTGTTGAAAAATAAATGAAATTTTGTTGAAATTTTACTGAAAATTTTGTTGAAAATGTGACGAAATTTTGTTGAAAATATAGTGAAATTACGTTGAGTTTTAGTAGAATTTTCATCGAAATATAACAGAAATGTTGCAAAAAAATTGTTGAAAATTTGTTGAATTTTTGTTGAAAAATAAATGAAATACAAAAGAAAATTTTTTAAAAAATATTTCAACAAAATATCATCAACTTTTCGCCGCATTGGGTTTCCTGTGGTCTGTTTTGTTTTTCAAAAGTTTTGTATAAATTTTGTATAATTTTTGTATAAGTTTTGTATAAATTTTGTACTTTTTTTGTGCAATTTTTGTGCAAATTTTGTACTTTGTGGTGTTTTTCATTTTTTTGCGCTACAAGCAGTTTTTATCGATTTTTTGGCCATTTCCGTCTGAAATAGACATTGTTTTGACAAATACGCTTAATTTTTTTGTCTCTGAAAAAAAATTTTTTTCGACTTTTGTACATATTTTGTACAAATTTTGAATAAATTTTGTATATTTTTTGTATAATTTTTGTAGAAATTTTGTACATTTTTTGTACTTTTTTGAAAAATTTGTTTGCTGCAGTTTTTTTCCTTTTTTTGACCATTTCCGTCTGAAATAGACATTGTTTTGACAAATACGCTTATTTTTTTTATTTTTTTGAATAAAATTTTGTTTCGACTTTTGTACATATTTTGTACAAATTTTGCATAAGTTTTGTATATTTTTTGTATATTTTTTGTACATTGTTTGTACTTTATGAATTTTTGCACTATTGCAACTGTTGCACTAATAAAATGGATGCTAACTACTTACGTTTCCGAGTAATAAGCCTCCAAACCTCCGGGGAGAAAAACCCTATGCGGGGAAAAAACCTCTCACTTTTTTCGGTTGTTCAATTAGCAGTGAGTACAAACTCAATTTCATCGTGTTCTACAACTCTCAGGCTGCAGTATAGATGAAAAAAACCGTTTCTCCGACACCCATGTGACTCACAATAATTTTTCAAAAATCGACCATTTTTGGCAGAACTGACTATTGCGCAAATATGTATATTTTTTAGTATTTAAAAGCATTAAAAACAGATTTTTGCGCTCATTACGTGGACGTGGACGCTTAGAAACAGTGGAAAAACACCGCCCGCGTCTACCATTCTTGGACTTTAGTGGTACGCGGCAGTTAAAGCCTAAATATTGCAAAAAAATACCAAATTTTGGTGAAACATCACCAAAACAGGTTTCGTAAGGGGTGTCGGGGTATGGGCTAAAACGACGTTTTGCGGCCAAATAAACGGTTTCAACGAAGTCTACGCATGTTCTTAGCCCAAATGATTTAATTTTTGTAGCAACAATGGGTGAGTTTAGCAAAAAAATTGTCACAAAAAATAGGTTTTTTCCCCGCAATAGGGTTTTTTCCCGTACAAGCTTTCAACGGTCACAGGTCAACCACAACGTTTTTCACTGTTTTTGAGCTTCAGAAGTATATAGGAAAGGTAACTCTCTTGAAAAATGCAAACGGCGTTCGCCAAAAAAGTGATTTTGTGAAAAATTATGACAAGTCAAAAATTTGAAAAATTTGTCACTTTGAAATTTTTCAACATGCGAAATTTTGATATTTCATAAAAAATGCTGCAAGCCTCCGAACTGCACACAAATTGGTGTGGTAAGTCAGTTTGGGATGCGCTTTTCACTTACATACTCAAAAAGGGCCTATGTCTGAAGGTTCGGCCAGGAAGCACTAGGGTTTTTCCCCGCAAAACGCGTAGGGTTTTTTCTCCGCACCACTATACATGCTGGCCAAATTTCAGGCAAGTCGATTGGGTATTACTCGAGATATGAAAAATCGCCTCCCGCAAACTCGGATTTTTCCGGCGCCATAACTCAAGAAATCCTTCTTGGCGAGGCACTTTCTTATGGTTGTTACATTTGTTGGTCGGCAATAGAGGCATCATAAAGATTTTTTTCCAAGCTTTCGCAGTTTTGGCTCTGCTGGGAGGGGTGAAAGCTCTTTTTTGGACCTCAAAGAAAAAGTCAAAAATAAACTAGAGCCGGCTTTTAAGTTACGCAGACGGGGGCTGTCAACCAACCTCCACGAAGACACCGTAGTTAGGTCCCTTAAAAATTCTGGTGTCTGGTTCCCCCTGGAAATTTTCGGTTCCGGACAGGGTAGCTTATAAAAACTGCTAGATAAAAATCGTTTTCTTTTATATGTTAGCACCAGCGGCGTAAGCAGGATTTTTAAAAAGGGGGCTCAACCTTGACTTACTACTTGGAGGGGGGTGGTGTTGCGAGAGCCTACATTACCAAAAAGGGGAGGTTGCACAGTACACCCAGTCTCCTACCCCCTAAATACGCCACTGATTTAGATTACACTGGAATTATGCATGAGCATGCGCTGCTTGTTTTTTTGCTTCTTTTGCCTTGCTACCGATGACTTGGAACTTAAAGTTGCTGATGGGTTGACATAGTATAGGCTTTTAACTTTGTCATTGTTATGCACGACACAAAGTGTATGCATTCTGTGTATTTTATTTCAGTGCTTGCTGGTGAGTTTTATCGATCTTTGCTAATATTGTGCTGTCAAAAACTAAACACTAACTTTTGCACTGAGCTGGCACGTTTGCCGTATTTTAACGAAACCCCCTTTTCCTTGAGATTGAGACTGCATGTAAGGTGTAGGTTTGCTTTTGCATGGCAACAAGGAATATGCAGTTTGCCTGTTTTTATCGCTCGGTTATGTTTTGCTAGTGTGTATTGTACATGTATGTATGCTTTTTGTTTGCAGTTATCCTTTTATAGTGCGGTTGCGTTGGGGCTGCTGACATAGCTGCTAAAAAAAAGCATACTACTAGTAACTATATAGCATTTGCACAGGTGCGTCATTTTTGTTTTGTTTATAATTTAACAGTTATCCTGTTTACACCAACACGGTTGTTAAAAAAGATTACTTTCTTGAAGTAAAATGTAGTATATATATATATATATATATATATATATATATATATATATATATATATATATATATATATATATATATATATATATATATATATATATATATATATATATATATATATATATATATATATATATATATATATATGTGCATAAACTAGCTTGGTGTACTGTGATTAAAAAAAAAAAAAAAAAGTACTGAACCTGTGTATATACTACCTACATATTGTACTAATTTTTCAGAAAGTGTTAGTTCTGGTTTACTATTTCTTTTGAATTACTACTACTAATACTTTTGGATTTAGGATTTTTAATGATACCAGCGTTCTTTGAAATGTTTTGCTCCGTTTTGCAGTTTTATTGAGGAATGACTGATGCAACAAAAAAGATAATGCTTTTGTGTTGGGTAATTGTAATGTGTACAGTGTATTGTGTAATGTGTACTGTTCTGTGTGTGTCACATGTGTGACTACTCGTGACTACTTCTGGTCATAAACATTCTCTCGCTAGAACGATTAGTCAAGTGGTGGACTGCTTTTGGTGACCACACAGCCGACTGCCAATAAAGCCTCTACCTTACATTTGGCGAGGCTGCCAGGATTCAAGAACTCAAGATCTACGCCAACGCGGAAGAAGAGTGTCCATCCCGTGTCTCGTCTAAAAGAAGAAGCAGCGTCGCAGTGAGTGAGAAAGTCGTCGTCTCTAGCCTGTCTTCTGCCAACAGCGATTACGACTGCTCCCGTGTCTTCGTCGGCTTCCAGTGGTGAGGCGATTGGAAGCTCGTGCTAACGGAGGAAAACCTTGGAGGCGGCTGATCGGAAGCGGACGATACCGAAGGCAGTCAAACACAAAACATTGAGCGAAAAATGCTCCAATTTGTCACTGTAAGTTGTGCAGGTCAATGTAAAATTGCATAATTTCAAGGCCAGTTTTTTGAGTAGTTTTAATTAATTTTGCTA